>JAGDQP010008255.1:48997-63736 GCA_022664845.1 Lepisma saccharinum
GTGCAATAAAATCTTCAAAAATTTCAGAGAATCACTTCTACAGGTAGTTATACTCGAAAAGATTTTAGAACTAGCACTTTACGATATTCTTTTCAGACTGACATTTTTATTGTTTAACAATTACAACAGCTTAGCTGCTAAGCATCTCCATTTGAAAAAAAAAAAATACATAAAAATCTGCTGATTCAATGTGAATCAAATATAAACTTAAAATATCAGTTATTGATATTACAAACCAATTTGTTTCATCCTCCGGGACAGGCTACTCCATTTACAGCGTTACACCTGTGCCCAGCTGAGAATGCCATCACAGGGATGATGTAAAAGTGCCTTCTCATTACGGAGAGACTGGAATGAAAAAACATTTCTATAGCGCTCTTCGATTGGAGAACAGTTTGAGATCATGTTAAATTACATTACAAATTTTAACATATTTAGTGAAAGAATTCATGCAAAAAAAAAACAACATTGTAATTAGCTCTCACTGTTCACTGTTCTGCTATTGAGCAAAATTTAGGAACTTCGTTAACATCTTCCCCTCCCTCTTTTTTTTTTTTTTACTTTCGAACACAAGCTAGTAAGGGAATCATTATCTACTAAGAGGTCTTTTCACCTCTTTCAGCATACTCATAAAGGTGTTCAAACTGTCAATTTCTTCACTAGTTTTCTCGTCCCAATTCAAAGGTTGTTTATCACATCGCATCACTTTGCCACACCGAGATTGTTTAAATAGTTCAGATTTCAACAGCTGCCATTTTCTAAACCTTTCTCGCTGTTTCTTCTTTAGCTCAGTTTCTGCTCTATTTAGCGCACTTGAAAGTATTGCATCAATTCTAAGGCTTTTACTTGCTTTTCTTTTAAACGCTAACTTTTTGCATCGTATTTTCGAAATCCACGTAACAAGTTCTTCTGTTTGACCATGTACAACTTGGAAAGTTTTAGCATCTGAATCTCGTTTCAAGGCCACACCCATTATTAACGTAATGTTTGTAATATGTAACTATTTTGCTTGGTAGGAATGATGCACTCGGATTATTATAAACACTATAAGTTTACCTATTAGCTTTGTAGATTCAGAAGTCGTATTAAAACACACACCTGAAACAATCTCGTAGCTCCATGAAGAACAACTCAAAATGGCGTCTCGAAGTCACTCAACCACTATAAACTGCCTATGTATAAGTTAAAACTTGTATCACCACCTCGCAGCAACACCCTAACAGTACAACCTCGTCACTGCAACTGCGGCAGCCTTGCGAAAGTAGTCCTTATATACCATCCGAACTGTGAGTTCATCCGCCGCTGACGTAGAATATAGTCCCGTAGTTTCCAGCAAAGTAACACAAAATTGTCGCGACAATTTCAGTTAATCTTTCACTTTTTCAATTAACAGCATAATTTCTTTAATTTTACGAAACAAATATTAATAATGGCAAATGAAGACGTAATAGAATTTTCCAATATGATCCATGATGATGTAATTTACTTTTCACGCGTCTCACGGAAATTTTCGCTTCCAATTGCGTCGTATCTTTTCTTGCTTCAATGACGCAGCGTTGCCACTGCAACGATAATTATCTGAATAAGCTATGTATGTACGTATAATTCAGAATTTAATCAACTAATCAAAACGTATGATTGTCACCAAAAAAAAGTGGAAAGAGGGAAATTAATTACAATCCATTACTTAACTTTATTTCTTTGTCTCGTATTCAGTATTTAGGATTTTGCACATATATCTCCCAAGCGACGACTACGATATGCTAATAAAGAACTCAGTATTAATTTACTGAAAACTTGTAAAACTATAAAGCAGCATAGTAGCTGATTTCACAACTAATGCTAATCGTCATGGACGAATTCATTATATTATTTTTTTAGTACGTACTAATACATACTGGCGATATTATGATTACACTGTTACTGTAGTGCAACGTAAATGTGTTGATGACACAGTAGGTATGTGTTTTAAGACATTCATGACGTATGTCTGACATTTTATTAATAAAACTGTTGATAGCATGTTCAATGGAACGCAACAAGCGAACAATAAATAAAATAACGAACTATTTCTTGGAACGAATCGTAAAAGAGTTAACACAGATATTTACTGTTGTTATAATGCAATTAAATAGATTGGGTGTTTTTGTTTGACACCTATCTTCAGAATAATAATAATGTTAAAATCTATAATAATGTAGTCTTACTCATGTTGATTTCCATTTTGTTCAAATGAAAAAGAAAAGTAATGGAGAGCTGGCAACCCCAAACTGTATCCCACCTTCAACTTCATTGATTTCATACCAGGAGAAAATAAGCGATATTCATAATGGCTACCAAATCTAAAGTCGCACAGTAATAATATCCAATGAACGGTTTAAGTTTATGTGTTTTGTTCATATTAAGATTGGTATGAATATGAGTGAATGTAGTGATGAATCTTTCAATATATGTACAAAAGTGCAGATGAGTGGGATTCTATTCAAGAGATCATTTACGCATCACTCCACAAAATGGTCAAAAAGGTAGGACACCTACCTTATTTTCCTTTCCTTTAAATAAAATTAATACCCAAATAAAGAGTATAGTAAAACATAGCAGCGAGGTTTCGAAATTAATGCGTTACGTGAATTCAAACACTTCTAGAAGCTTGTAATTCGTAATGGTTTCGCTGAGTGCCATAAGGGAGCATGAAAAGCCATTTATTTTCGAACTATTTTTGAATAATAGAAATATAGAATAAAATAAAATGTTTCATTTTGTAACACGCTAAAGAAAAGTTAAACTCAAAGGTGATTCACGTTTCTCTAGTGTGAGAAGCGACAGTCCATCACAATTGGACGCAGAAATTTATTGCCGAATTCGAATTATTGGATGGATGCAGAAATTTTTCAAAAGTATCCCGCGGCAAAATTGTTTTAGTAAAGTTTCAAAATAAATAAACATGAATTATCATTAGTATGGTCGTTCTGGCCCTGTATTCCACTAAAATGCAACGAACTCATATGATTTAAAAGAGTTATGCGTACCTATAAAAATAGTATTTGAGAAATATCTATAAAAAACAGGAAATAGATATAAAGTATGAAATCCAAGTGCATAGACCCATGACACACAACTCATAGCAGTAACTACTAATAAACAACAGCAATAATCGTTGACATGTAGAATACAGACTAACCTTCCAAACAATTATGAGTCTCTTGTGTATTGTGTACAAGGCCACAATTCAAAAGTACGTAGGTTAGTCTTAATTTTCAATGTTCGTACAAGCCTTTTATAATGCGTTATACCACACCGTTACTTGTACCAGCTTAGAGTGAATCTGTATATCACTATTTTACTCTAATGGTAAAACAAATATAGAAGAGACAATCTAAGTCTGGTAATGAAAGTGGTGTCATAAAGTCAGAGGTTACGGTAACTGATCTACACAGCATTCATTAAGATTTTTTCCTTCTGTACAAGGAGACGGATGGGTATATATGATATGCCTTACATAAGCAGTAGCTTCGTTTTACTGTTTCTGACGTATACAAACGGTAACTTAACCTAGTCTTAAAGTCAGTAATGTAGGGAGGGCGCGCCAGTTATCGTAACCCTTCCCTGTACAGGGGAACTTCGTCTGCTCTTGTTATAAATGAGAGTTTTAATGAAATCATGTTGATCTCGGTAAAGTGAACATTGTTAAAATGTGAAATATAATTCTTGTGAACACGTGACCTTAACCATTTTATCACCTTGGTACTTTTCACAATAAATCATGTGTTAGATATTCCCACGTAGGTTTCGAAATGTGAATGAAATCCTTGTTACATTTTGCTGTTCGTAATGAAACATTCTTGATACAGTTAAGGTATGTTCTACGGGAAGGTATATTAGTCCTTGCACTTAAAGGGTTGTAGCGCAATAGCATGTTTGTTTGCGATCCAGAACAGGAATTCCACATAATTTTACTAAATTACTATGAATTTTGCTTCCATACGGGAACTTTCCCTTTAAAATTCCAAATAAATGGGTCGTCTTTATTTCCTTTTGATGTAGATGTAGTCTACACTGAGCTAGTATGATTTTCTGTTGCACTTGGCGTCACATGGACCACTATATGGTAATACACTTCTTATTTTTAAAAACTAGGGAAAATTTGCAGCCATGAATTTCTTAGAAATCGTGGTAGAAGTTTTAGTTTACCAAGATTTTCCATTATTCCAAAGAAGATTTGGGAAAGATAAAATATATACAAATTCTAGTATTAATTTTTGTTTTTGTACTTTACTGTCTTATGATTAAATGATTTTGCAGACGTTCTGGAATCATAAAACCTTAGTAATTTATTAGAAAATTATGAAATAAACTCAATTATGGCAATATATCAAATTTACATTTTTGTGGACAAGGGTTTTTTGGAAATGGGCTACACATATTATTATACGGAAAATTATCGTCTACAATAATAACAGAGAATATGTCAGACCTATAACTTAAAAAAAAAAAAGAAAATGTTTCACAAACAATAAAACCGTATTGAACAGTTTAAGTTGATCTACCTATAGACACAAACACGATTGGAAAATGAATTCAAAGATTTTACGGGTAACATCCAGAAAATCAAAATAAGCCAATTTGGGGTGTACCATTTTCAAATCAACCAGATAATGTGTGCAGAAACTCTCCAAACTGTTCTGAAAGTAACTAAATAGGAACGTATCTATTACATGCTTGCTAATGTTCTGGTCGAGAATGTTAAGTTACGGAAAGGTGTATTTATTAGCGTCGTGGGTTATATAAAGTAAACTAACCTAACCTTCTTACTTTAGTGGCGGTCAATCAACAGGAAAGAACCGCTGCATTATGTAACATACCGGATCGAATCTTTATATACATAAACCTTTAAACAAAATAAACTTAACAATGGGATACCACAGGTACAAAAATCTTGGCCTTTTTGGACAATAAACGACAATAAAAAGATAAGTGCATATAACTGTTAAATAATTCTGATGATTAAATTTTTATTCCGGATTCTGTTAGATTTTTTTAATCTAGAATACTTCATTTTTGATAGATTTCTTTTGTTGTGTTAACAGTTTTATATTACCGATAAAATAATTAACGGTACCGTCATCAGGGGTGAACTCGATCGTTACTAAATGCGGTGATTTTAGACTCCAACCACTTCGTGGTTACATGAAACAATTGTAATACCTTATAATTAATACTAAGGTACTAGAATTGTTTCACGCAACCATCAGATGGTTCAACTGCAAAATCACAGCCATTTACTAATGATCAGCTTCACTTCTGATGACGAGTAACATCTTATTTCATATTTTTGTCAATACAAGCTTCAAGGACAGTTATTTTGTTTACTTTTTAGTGTAGTAAAGAATGAGGAAATCTGTTACTACATTAGATTACTACACAAAATCATCAACATTAGATTCCTTAATTGCGTTTTAAGAGTGAATCTTGTGTTACTTCCAAGAACTCATCTATACTGAAGTAATATGAGTTCATGTTTTATTATTATTATTAAGTAATTGTTTGAATGTGGAAGATTTGGGCGAGTTCTTTGCAATTGGGAAGTTTCTTGTACAGTGTAATACCGAGGCGATTTACATAAATGAATTGATGTGCTTTGGTATGGAATAGCTACAACTGATTTATGTCTCGTATGATAATCGTGATTGTCATCATTTTGTTTGATTCCACCTATATGTATAAGACACAGTACTTCGTAAATATATACGCATGCTAAAATCATTATGTTCCCTGCATACAGCTGTTGAAATAATTCCCTGTATGAAGTCCGTTTGCCGTTTGGATTTCCCAGTTATTATTCTTACGGCGTGCTTTTGTTGTACAAATATTTTATGAAGGTTCTACTACTCCAAAATAGTATTCTAAAGTTGAAGTCATATTCTAAAGTGTAAATGTGTTGTTATTGCTTTTATATATTGTATGGGATCGATTCATGCATTCATTAATTTGTACTAGCACAATAAAGGCTACAAGCTGCATACTACGAATAGTTATAAATCGAACCCCTCAAAATCTCAATAGATACACTTACGTAAGAAATATTTTTATTCTTCGGCAGAATTTAATATATGTAATCAGTGTGCCAATTAACACGGGGGGCGATTAGGGGAAATCTCCCCTGTAAGTCTGCTTCTGGACGCATGTGTAATGTATTTTATTAAATTCATCATGTAATTTTCTTATTAACAACATTTCAACCCCGTTGTAAAAAAATCCTTAATTTCCAGTGTCTGTAATTCACTTGCGTGTATAGGGAATACTGTTGTACTTTTGAGCAGTCTTATGTTTCTGAGTCCCTCTGCTATATAGTGACTGTTGTTTGTCAAGCTTCCCAGGCACTAGCTTCATGGTTTTGTTGTATTTAGGCGTTTGTATTTTGAGTTAATTGAAAAAAACTTTTTAAAGACATACTTTTCTTAAACAATTGGTAAAAAAAGTAAAAAAAAAAAAAAAAAAGTTTATCCATGACTAAAAAGAAAAGTACGGGGCACGCTCTCATATGCTGGTAGAGTCACTTATAAATTCTTAAATTGGTGCGCTTCATGACTAAATTTTGTAGTCGTGGATAAACAAAATTATTTTTAGTAAGAATTGTTTAAGACAAGTATGTAAAAGTTTATTATTATTATTATTTTCGAGTTATTTCGGTGTTCGGATACTTTTTCTCAAGCGAATGTGTTGTGACCCAAATCCTAAAGTGTTCTGCAACCAGTCAAACACAAGATCGTTGCAGGCTAGTATTTGTTTTAGGTTAAAGAAGTTCATATTAAAATATGCTTTAAAAATATAGAAATATATGTAAGTAACAATGGAATATTGTTACCCGACTTAACGTCGCTGTTCAAAATTTCATCATTGTATGAAGTCGGGAAATGAGTTAAATTAATGTTGCAAGATTAATTGAGGACACCACGAACCACTGTGACTAAAGAAAAGTCTGTAAAAATGCATTTTCGGTAGTTAAAAGTAACTGTTTTCAGATTTAATTATTGTTTATAACGTTGTTACTGTACCTGTTTTCCTTCATATGTATTAGTAACTGTATACAAGAGAATTAGATAAGTTTTTCTATGACACAAATTTCCATTCTACATGTAACATTTTCAGTATGCCATCATATTAATGATTTCGTACAGCCTCTTCTACCATGAAACAGACATACATCTTGTTCCTTGGAACATGTACTTTGAAGAACTGAAGAAAGATATATTGAACAAAAAACAAAATATAAACTCACTCTTAGGCATTTATTAGGCCTATTGATGATCGCTTGAATGCTTAAAACTATTTTTATCATCTTTAGTTATTTTGTAAGTTCTTTCAAACATGAAAATATTTATTTCATAAAGTATCACACACTTTTGCACTTCACAAACAGAGAACTTAATAAAATATTTCCCCAAATACGTATTTGGGAGTTTTTTCATTGATGTTCCCTATTAGACGTGCATGTTTATAGGTACAAGAGGCTGTGTTCCAAGTTACACGAGCCTCTGTACCATGGAACTCTTTGTTGGACATTTTTAAGGAGTGAAAAACGCCGAGAAGAAAGAAAGCAGAAGCCGAATAATGGAGCAGCTTAATTCAGAAACCTTCAGAAAGAGCACACACATGAAACTGAAAAAAAAAAAAGATGTCCCTAATACTATAGTTTGGAAATCGTAAAATATCTTCCATGGTACAACAGTTTCTCCAATAAATTCTGACTGCACAGAACTAAACGCACAATACATCATTTACGCTTTAAACGGTAGTACTATAGCCTATACATTGTTTTATTCTTTTTGGCAATTAGTAAATCAGTAAAAATGAAAGTCGCTGCTAGATTGACTGAATTTTTATTAACAACCCAAACGAGCTAGCGATCTTCTAAAGACAGAACCTACAATTTCTGGTACAGTGGGCGCCGAGCCACTCCGCTCAATGAACTTCGGCGGGAATTGAACCCGTGACGACGCGCACAGAAAGCGAGCCCTTTCGGAAGTCACAACTAGATTAATAAAAATTTTAACATTTTGAAATATTTACAGTGTAAAGAAAAACAAAGCGTTTTGACAAGACTGAATACTTTTATAACAAAAATAACTTCAAACGTAACGGTTTCGGGAGTATACCACTTCCTTCCTCAGACTACAGTCCACAACTCTACAACTTGGCCAGTTCGTTTTAACCATTCCTTGCAGGCTATATGGGACATTCGCAGAACAGTAAGGATATTTTTTTTTCTGTATATTTCAACAGTTTCCATATACGATGTCTTTGTGTAAAGGAAACATTTAAAACAATTTATGTTAATACTACTAATTTTCACTGGTTCCATTCTAATCTACAACTGTTCTCCAGACATAACATGATAATTCCAATAAATTTCATCATGAACAGTCCAAACTGACTCTTGTAACTGAGAAACCGTAAAAGAAAATGTCTTCAGATTTTAATTAGGCTGTTCGTCCATGTTTGTGTACAAATTTACGTATTAAAAAAATCATAACATTGAGTTTTTTGTTAATAAAAGACAAATATTATTATTAACACGTTTTTATTAACTCGCTTTCTTGTCTGTCTGTTCGGTACAAAATATAACAAGATAACAGAAAATCAACTAGCTTTCTTGTGTCTCTCTTCGGTACAAATTTTGCAATCGATTTTAAACTAACTTCCCGATAAGCTAGTAGACTTTAAACTTTAAACATAGCTCAGAACTGGATGACAATGCAATATTAACTTATGACATTTTGAAAAAGTCGCAATCTTGGATCCAAAATGGCTGCCAAACTCATTGTTGCATAGGATACACAGCCTAAACCGCTGGGGCTAGCGAAGTGAAATTTGGTATGAAGGTACATTATCACTAGTAGGTTACGTAATATTACCATTTTTTTCCAAGACGCCATCTTTGATCCAACATGGCGGACACAAAAATTCATTTTCTACACCGTTTGTGCTAGAGATACGAAATTTGGCATAACAAGTAGTTTAGAAAAATATTACATTTTGAAAAAGTCGCCGTCTCGGATTCAAAATAGCCTCCCAAATATCATTTTCCACACCATTCGAGCTAGAGAAACGAAATTTTAAATGAAGGTTTAGACCTACCATCATGTGTAAGTCACGATAATATAATAAAACGTTTAAAAAAGTCGCCATCTTTAATCCAAAATGGCCGCCATTTTTTTTTTCAAACCACTGAATCTAGAGAAACGAAATTCAGTATGAAGGTGTATGACCAAGAGTTGGTTACAAAAAATGGGGAAAACCTCCCACATGGGGGCGTAGGCCCCCGGTTCGGTGTCATATTTGTACCATAGAGGCGCAGACCACCATCTCGTCCAGATGTTTAAAATCGATTGCAAAATTTCACACACACAAGACTAAAAAAAAAAGGATTTTTTTTTTAAATTTAAAGATGGACTAAAAAGTGAAAAATAATAAATTGAATTAATCTTATGAATCAGAAAATAAAAGTGTGGGTACTCTTAGATATTATGATTTTATGATAAGGTAAGCAAGAGCACCCACGCTTTTATTTTCCGATTCATAAGATTAATTCAATTTATTATTTTTTAATTTTTAGTCCATCTTTAAAAAACGTGTTTTTTTAATCCTTTTATAATTACTTAGCTTTATTGTAGTAACATTCTATCTTTTTGAATAATTCACAATAATATTGAATACAATTATATACAACTTTTACTGTTATTTTTTTAAAAACAAAGTTTGAATAAAATCTTTAAAAGATAACTTTAAAGGAGGAAAATCTCATTTAATGCCTTCCCAGGAGGCAACGTACCGAGAATAGAAGATACATTCCCTCGCTGAATTGCGATACTGATGCGTTGGATTAGGAAGGTGGTCGCGCGGGCATCACCCGAAACGATCTGTATTCGCCGACCAACCTCTTTAATATATTATTTTTTATTTTTTTTTATTTATTTATTTATTTTTTACATGTGGAATAGTGCGTGAATAAGAATGTCTCATCTTAATAATATACATTTTAAATCAGATGACTTGCAATAGTAGCTATTCTACGTACATCATGAAACATTTAATACCGAGAGCCCGTACCTCAGTTGGTAAAGCGTTGACTTAGCGGTCGGAAGGTCCAGCGGGTGTCCATCCACTTGGGATTTTCCTCAGTCACACCAGGCAAATGCTGGGTAGTTCCTACAAAACTAGTCCCTGGCCGACTACCTTCCAATATCTTATTCCGGCCTGAGCCAGAGATGCGTATATTCTATAAGTAAAGTTTAAAAATTTCGATTGAAAGATTCAATGTATTTCTGCATCACTGACTTTTCTTTTAAAATTAATGATTAGGGAAATAATTGCTGGGAGCTATTAGGGATAGCTATTGTTATTCACTTTATGCCATTGTTGGTGATTGTATTTTATGCTATCAGAATTTATGTGAGTGGAAGTGAATAAGAGGTGGGTTTTTGTTGGATTTCAGCATAAAATCCAACACTTATGTCTTATCTTTTCCAACTTACAAAGTGCGTATGAACTCTCTTTTTGGAGTGTTTAGTGGTTTCTGGAACTACAGCTTGAATGCTTAACGAACTGAACACTTTCTCTATGTTTGAGCTAGTTGATAATCAATTTTAAGTTTCTAAAACGGAAGAAAACTTCCATGTATAGTGTATGTATTTCCTAGTTGAAGGTAGGAAAAGGGTATGTTATAATTTCCCCATTGCTTCTTACGACCAATTTTAATGACATACAAGGAAAAACTCAGGTTGTCTAGATCATAGAAGTCAGTAAGAAAACGCGTTTTGCCTTGAAATTTAAAAAATACAACACAGGATAGGTCGCAGAAGATATGAAACAATTGAAATATATAATAATTATAAATTCATTTCACTTCGTTTCTTGGGTTTATTGACAATAGAGAAGAAAAATCCAAATTATGTCACCCGATTCAATATGGAATAAAAAACATCCAATATAATGATGATTACATGTAAGCATTGATGCAATATAAAACATAAAAAGCATAGTGATAATACATAAAAGATTTTTTTAAAAAATCGCTCGTACATGTCCCATATGCTTAACTAAACTTCTAATACATATCTCATAAAATGTGTGAATACTTATATATTAATTTAATTATTCAATATCAAAGAACATTTTGATTTCAACATCAATACTAATTAATTTCTTACTAATTAAATTCCATCCTCAAGTATAATTAAAAACTTCTTAATCAAATTGGGCACATTATCTCCTAAAATGTAACTTTTGTCATATAAATTATTGACTATCTTGACACTTCTCTGAATTGGGGACAGTTCATACATAGTTGGTAAAAAGTGGAAATGTTTCCTTATATTTTACTCGGGAATTTTTGGATATATTAAGTCAATCATATTAATTGGTTCGTGTAAGACTGAATGAAAGAAAAAAAAAGTCAAATATCGTTCTAGGATCTTTTAGTTTTAACAAACTTAATTATTTTCTTAATTGTTACTGTTCAGTTGGTGTAATATTGAAAAATAAATTAAAATTTCTAAGGTATCCAGGCCAAAACTTTGTTGTCCTCAGTTTTGTCAGTTTCAGTGTTCTTGATAATATTGTTCCATATAACACTTCCATACTCCAGGTGACATCTAAGGCACAAAAAAGTATTTTACAGATAGTTACGTTGTTAAAGTCTCGAGATATCCACTTTAATAAACTTAGATTTCTCCGTGCCTTACGCAATATTACGTCTAAGTGTTTTGAAGAATTAAGTTTAGTAGAGTCAGTATAGGCACCAAGATCTTTTACTTTGGATTTCATACTTATTAACTGATTATTTATTGTGTAAGGATAATACGAAGAATTGGTTCTCCTAGTTATACCCATTCCAAAGGTTTTATTAAGATTCAATGGCATTAAATTCTGCTGAGACCATAAAACTGGTCTATTCAAATCATTTTGTATATAACTAAATGGTCATTTTTATTTTCAATAGCTTGAACATTTTAACATCATCCGCAAAGAACAACGTTTCAGAGTCAAAATGTAAAAATCATTTATAAATATTATAAACAACAATGGTTCCAAGTTAGAACCTTGAGTGACACCCGATGTTACATTATAAATAGATGACAACAACTTATTATATCTAACCATTATTTTCCTCTCAGTAATGTATGACTGAAACAAAGCGTTCAGTTCTTTCGAGAAACCAAAACTGCGCAATTTACTTAGAAGTAACTAATGCGGAATCTTATCAAAAGCCTTCTGAAAATCCAACTAAACGACCTGATCCCTCTGCTGAACTAGAGGACGAACTCTTGCTAACATAAATGCCAAGTTGATAGTGGTTAAACATTTTTTTTTTTTTAATTTTAGGAATAACATTAATTATTTAAATCGGTGTATAATCTTCAACATTTTGCCATCGTTTTTAGCACTAAAGATATTTTCCAATTCTCAGGAAATTTTCTTACCATTATATGCTCCAATTAAATAACGATGTTAACACTGGTACAGTATTTCATTAATTCCTTTTATTACAAATATAGGAATTACGTCTAATCCCAGCGATTTTTTTTTGTACGTAAAAATTTTATACCACTCAACACATCAGTGACAGTATAATTATTGGAAAATTTATATTATTACAGTTTGAATTTAAATTTGAATATTCTTCCATATTACCATTATCATTTCGTGAAGATTGGTACATTGAGTCAAAATTTAACCAAAATAATTTACATGTTCCTTCTCATCATTCATAACTTTACCGCCAACTAATATTCCGGCTTCTGCTCAAATTAGAAAATGAAATACAATAATTTACATAATTTGTTCTTTTATGTTGTTTGTGATATTTCACTTTTTTTGTATAACCTTAATCAATGCCATTGAAAACCAAGATGAATATTTAAAGTTAACCCTTCGTTTGCTTGGAATATTGTCCGCTGTTGCTTTTTTTAATATGTTCAATATTAACCGCTACTCCTCTATATTTGACACCAATAATATATTCAGCCAATCTGCATTCCTAATTTGTTTATATATGTTATGATAGTTACCTTTGTGGTATTGTATATTTTATAATTGTAATAAATCTGGTAATGATCTAGATCAATAATGACTAAATCTAGGGAAGGATAATTGATGGGTGATTTCTATGCACCAGCTTGCTGCTGGAGTCACGATTTTCATTAAGATGATTTGAAGAAGAAAATCTCCTGCAGATTCAATAGATACAACCTAATTGAAACGCACATATACAGTATATCTTGTGTACGCACGTAGCAATATGTCTGATGCGTAAGAAAATAATTGAAAGTTTTGTTATCACACTTATATTCTGCAGAAGGAAATGCTTATCAATTTAACATACAAAGTGACAACAGAGTGCTTATTTTCAATATAGATGTAGACCTATCCGTAAGTTATTACTTGATATCTAAAATGTATCCGCATACAAATAATTCTTTTACGTTGTTCTTGCACAATTTGGTCTAAAGTCAATTGTACAGGATGCGCAAGGATTCTACCAGGATTTTCTGTTTGAGGGAGGGGGGTTGCAGGGTATCCATCGATTTTTAACCGTTAAAAAAAATCGTGTTGCGGGTTTGCGCTTAAGAATTTGGAGGTGCGACAAGCCCCCTGCCTCAGTGGTTGGGTCTAGCAGAATTTGCAGTGGGGAAATCGTCCAAGTTTTTTCTTTGTGTGTGTGTGTGTGTGGAGGGGAGTGTTCTTTACATGCTTACGCTTGTAGTTTAGGAAGGATGTTACGTATTATGAGAAAGGGAGATGGGCTAACGAACTTACGCACATCTTTAAACTTTATTCCTTTAATAATATTAAGTAACCCTGAGGGGATTAAGATCGGTGATCATGATCATTATGATTACAATGTACATTTTTTTTGTGATGGTGATTGCGATATTTATCATATTAATGTTGAACTGTTATTTGACATTACATGATTACGACACAATGATATTGATGGGGAAAACAAAGTTAGTTATCTTCTCGGCAAGGGGTTGTATACAGCGGGAGCCCTGGACAACAAGAATTGTTACTGTGCCTAGTCTTGGGAGCAAGTTGTGAGAAATAGGAATATCCAGGTGTCTTGGGGAGTAATGTGTCTCTTATTGTACTTTGAAAATGAAAGAGAATATGTGAAATTGGCTGACAATGTGAGTATGGGTTGATATGCGGCAGATACAGAGTTCAATACACTTCTCTAGCAAACTGTCAGGATTAGTCTCAAGATCTTTCATGGGATACCCCACACACACCGACGATATTTATTACCCCCACATCTTGAATAGTACCCAATATAGTCTGTGGAAATTGTATACAGCTGGAAAATCAAGTTGGTCAATGGGAGGGCATTAAAACTAACGAAGATTTATAGCTAATATTTGGCAAGAGAGGGAGGGAAGACATATTCAGGAGAAACTGGTTACCGGACTTAAAATTTACCATTTACAAATACAGTAAAAATTGTCAATAAAATTATAATAAGTTATAAATATTACTATTAGGTCTTACTTAGGTATGTGCTTTAAATAAGTGAACAATGGCCGGTTCAAACATCATACGAGCAATTATTGATAACTTGATTGAAAAATTATCTCATAAAAAGTCGGAAGCAAAAAACCGAAGTCCATTTTGAGCAGTCTTCGAATTTTGTGTAATCCACAGTAACCTAAAGAACATAACGAAACAAATGAAATCAGATCA
>JAGDQP010008256.1:0-29025 GCA_022664845.1 Lepisma saccharinum
ATTAATACGTAATTAAATCATGGTGTACGTGGCTAGGTGTATTCTACGCAGGAAAAGATAACGAACTGCGGAGGTCTGATAGACAACAAGAATAAAGATGATACCTTTCTGCAGCACATTATTATGGGTGTTTCCTGTGTCATTCGCTACTGAATCTTTAATCAGCGATCCGGAAATCGCCGCTGTCCCTGAGTGCACACAACATCGCTAGGTAAGGTCCAAAACAAAGTCACACCGAAAGAGTTTTCTTGGCATTGCCTACATAAAAATCATCCCCGAGGGTGCTACAGTGAACAAAGAAAGATAATCATGTGCAAGTTCTGCGTCGTCGGAAGCGTCCTGAACTGTGGCAGGAAACATTTGGTTTCTCCTGCACGACAATGCTCCCGTGCATCTCTTCGTTCTTGTGCAAAATGAGCTGACTAAAAACCACACAACAATGTTGTCACATCCTGCATCCTAACCTGCAACAATACTATTTCCCTCTTCTCTTCTGCCTGAAACAAGAACTTCGTAGAAGGCCCTTGTACTGATCGAACGAATTCATAACCGCGTCAAATCAGGCTTTATGCGCGATTCCACAAATCCCCTTCCAGCAGTTGCATCCACGTTTACAACAACACATTTTCGCCGAAAAACATTACTTCGAAGATGGATGTGTATAATACGTTTTCCGCCATACGTCTTCCGTCCATCATTAGGTAAGTCCTAGAACTTTTTGACTGTACTGGAAGTAGTAGTCGTGGGTTTCATAGTTAATTAATCATCATAATAATGACAGCCATAGTGGTCTACTGGTATGAGGTTCTAAATTTCACTTCATGAATTAGAGAATCCCGGGTTCGAATCCCAGTTGTGGCTTTAATTTATTTTGTAAAATTTCAATCTTAGTTTCCTAATACGGGTAGAAATGATCCAAAATCCCTTAGATATTTATTAATTGCTAAAATGACACATAAATAGCAGTATAATGATAATGATGATGATAATAATAATGACTAGCCTTCATCTAGACTTTTCATCGCGAAACTTTGGAAATAATACTTTTTATTATTCACGGTTTATTTCCCCCTTTTTCCTTCGAATTTTATAGGATGAGTTTACTACTACATCAGTCGTTCATCAGACAGGAATATCTATAAAATATTGTCGCAGAATAATCACTATAAATATTCCTTTATGTCTGTTTTTCTCGTTGTGTATACTTTTGCAATGAATAACACACACATACAGAGAGAGAGAGAGAGAGAGAGAGAGAGAGAGAGAGAGAGAGAGGAGACAGAGCGATTTCAATAAAGTAAACACAGTCGCAAGACTGGACTGCATTCTGTTTCATTGTTAAAGAATTTCATTATTTCTTTCTTTAAAAAAAAAAGTAATTTCATTTGACTCAAATCTTTTCTTCCTACTCCCTTCTCAGAATTCCCTGCCAGCCTCTCTCTCTCTCTCTCTGTTTGAAGCACCCCCCTTCTCCCCGCACGCCTGTATTCCCCAGTATCATCATAAAATGTGGCAGCTCTTAAATCTATTATACGGGGTCGCACAGAAACTTAGAAGAAGAAAAAAAGAGTAGTATCCGATACGACGAAATATACCAGTTTATATTCGAGGATATAGAAACTGTCATTGACAATCCTACTTCAGCACTGAAAAAAAAAAAAGGAACTCTATATCCATGAACATCTTCTCCGATGTATAATAAGAAGGGATTGGCTATTGAAAAAAGTATAGAGGAAGGGGGGGGGGAGACTGGCTTGAGTGAATAGCAAAACAGAGGGGAAAGGAGAAAGGGGTTTACGGAAAATGTATCAAGATAAACTTTCGTATATTATGGTAAGATGGAGCAAGATGGGGGTAAATGTGATAGTTATAAAAGGGGGTCGCTAGATGTCGTTGTAGTAGTTCAACTTTTCCTTTCTCCCAAAACACAGAGCAGCTAGACATAATCTTCATCGTTGTCGTTCCGGAATTGTCATGTTTATTGCATATTTAATTAACTGCAGAGATATAGAAATTGGAAAAGAGACAGAGGGGGTAGACGGGAGGAGGGAGGGGAGGAAGAACGAAAACTGGATGGAAAATTGTTCTATAGGAGGGGAGGGAGAGGGGTAGAATGAGAGCTAAGATATAACTCTTTAAAATGGATCTGAACCGATGCGACATCAGAAGGAATACGAGGGGAGGAAAGTTATTGTAGGATGAACAAGATTACTGCTTCTACGGACTTTTTCTTCTTCTTCTTCTCTATCTCTCTCTTTCATTTCTTCAACTTGCTGGAGACCTGATTTACGAATTTGCTGAAGAAATATTGCACTGAAGCTATTTGCCGTGTAGAAGCAGACGCTCTTGTTACAAGGAAAAGATGTTTGGAAGGGATATGCCATTGTTTGTCCCCAAAAAATATCTCCATTTTCTTCTGATTTATTTTCATTTCCTCTGTCTTTGTTACTCTCCTTGTCTTCATTTCTCATTTTCAACTTCTGTACTTACTATATACGTAGGATATACATATATCAAGATATTCAACTCTCTTACCTTCAATTACATTTTCCGAAGGCAAAAACTACATGCTGATCAGTTTATCGACAATATGGATTCACTCTGGTACTTTGAAAAGAAACAATTTTCAAAATAAATAAAGGAAATAAAAAAGAGAAATGAGATAGATATTATGCTTATGCTATCTTCTGAAATGGATCGTCTATGTAAGAAAAATGGGTACACAATAACTTCTTTACAAATATTGTATTAGTGTTTGATATTGTCTTACTAACAATATATTTGCTGTACTACAAAAAAATTGCAAAGCTTTTTAATTGAGGATTGTACAGTTACGTCTTACTCTTTGTTTTAGAACAAATGTAGAAAAAAGTGTAAGTTTGTAACAGTACCTTACAACATATGCTTCCCGGTAAGAAAAAAAAAGGGAGTCATCAGTCATGTGACATATTGTTTTAGGCTGGCTTGTTCTCAGAAATTCAAATATGAAAACAATGGTCAACTACATTGATTTCGGACGCAGCGATCCCTAAGTGCTGAGATTTGGCATCCCTACAACGTGTGTTCAAATTTTCGACCAGACAAACTCAGTACCTATTTCCAATCCGCATGGGCCCTGCGTAATACCTCAGCTACATCGACGGCGCAGGCATGGTGCATTAGTTACTGGAGATTCTGTAAGTCGTTCATTGTTTCAGGGTACATCCAAGGGTACATCATGCCTCATAGAGATGAGAGCAGGTGAATGAGGGGGTCAAGCGATGGTCCCTCGTCGAGCAAACAAACATTCCGGAAGATACAACCACTTTCGCACCTTTTGCGCCGTACTGAATCTCCTGCAACAACAAAATGAAAAACCGTTACCTTTTCACAAAATTCCAACTTTTAGTATTTCTTCCTCTGAAGCAAACATAGCTGAAAAAATACCTTCATATTTGACTTTCTGGGAACAAGCTAGCCTAAAACGATACGTCACATGACCCCCTTCCTATTTCAAACTCTCGAGCTGAATCCAAGATGGCGGATTTCAAGATGGTGGCCATGTTACTCATACTCCTGACAAGTTGTAGTCTTCCGTCTGTTGTCATTACCCAAATATTGGCTAAAAATCCCGCAATAGTTTCAACACTGCGAGTGTCTTCAGACATGTACTGTACAAACAAGTTGGATCTGTGTCTGTCATTTTCGGGCATTACAGGTTAAAATCAAGTGGGAAAAGATAGTTCCTGTAAATATTGATTGATCAGCTAGGCGGTTCCCTTGTAAGAGATATTTACAACTTGATCTGAAGTTTATAATTGATATGGTCGCTTTAAAGATCATGAGGGCGTAACTCAATTTACAGAATGCACTTACATCGTTATAACATAGACAAAAGTAATTTTACTTCAATTACGTCGAAAGGACTTACATCACAAAGCATGGACGCTTTAACACGAGAAACATGATAGGTGTTCTGTGTCAGGCCATAAATAAAAACAATTCAAATTCAAATTATTACTTAACGTCTCCAAACAACGTGAACCGATCATAGTTTGGCACTTTCTTCCATTGAATGAAAATGTCTAGGCACGAGACCTACAGTTTAACTGAATCTCCGCTGGTTATCGAAAGTAGGACCCCTTTATTACAAGGCAGCGAGCCTCACCATTCACCCACAGCTGCACAAGATTGTCAGTACGCGAAGACCAGCAATATCTACCTGTAAATTAAAAAATATATATATATTTGAAACTGTCCCAGTTACGACCTTGCTTTGAGAGCGACGATATACAATCAGTGAACTTTTAAAATCTGATATTTAAGTCTGGGTTTAATGATATCCACTTAAGTGCTGCATAAGTTTAACTTTTAAAATAACATTAATGCAGCGGAAACAATAAAATTATCCATAAAAAAATTAAGAAAGACACACTCATGAAAATTATATCTTTTGTTCGTCTCTATATACATCATTCTTCCGTTTCGTTTCAATAAAAGTGTGCTTAGACTGTCCCTCTTTTTTAAAATAAATAATGGCTTCCACATTTAGATGGTGACATTTACTTATCTTTTATTTATGAACCAGCGTCTTTCTTAAATTAACTTGGTGACTTTGTGTAGATTCGTTATCACCTATGAAATAAAAGACTTAGGGTTGGTTCGTATTTGAATCGGCAGATGGCAGGTGCCTCACCCATCATGGAACAACCTACCGATATTTTTTTTTGTTCTTGTCAAGGTCGAACTTCATCTTTTATATATATTTCTGTTCTTATATAGAATTTTCTCCAGCCATGGGAAAGGTTTTCGTTGTAACTGACGTGGTAGAGCTGTTAGTAAAGTGTTTGTCTTGAAATGGGGGACCTGAGTTCGATTCCCGCTGACGGCTATCCTGACTGAGTTTCCCCCCCTAGTTTTCCTGGGTGACACCACACAAATGCTGGAATGGTACATTAAATAAGGTCAGGGCCGATGTCTCCCTAAATCCTTTCCCTTATTGTAATTATTGTTAAGTACATCATCGTCAGTATTACGCCGAAAGCGGCTGGTCCTTTAAGGCAAACTAAGCCCTCTGTATTTATCCCGATCCTTTATCTCAACATACGATTTATCTTTCTTAATCATTTCAAGGAATTGGGTTCGTGTTTTAAATATGGGGTATGTAAAAACTTTGAAAGACCCATCCTTCATAGTTCTTTGCTAGGTCGAAATACCATTTTTATCCAAAACGAAACATAGCCATAAAGAAAACACAATCAATCTTTTCACATGCTTCAAGTTCTTACTGTACTAGTCCTGCTATTGGGTCGTGTCTGTCCATCTGGACCATGAGCGTATATCAGCTTCTCTTGTGTGTGTGTGTACTAATAGTTCTTTCTTATTAATTCCAATTTTAGAATTTTATTTGAGGTCTTTAGGCATCTAAGGCTCAGGCCGGGATAGGGGAGGGGAAAGGATGCGAGAAAGTGTCGGCCAGAGTTTAAGTTGAATATACTTTCCCAACATTTGCCTGGTTTCACTGAGGAAAAACCCTGGAAAAAATCTTCATCAGGATGGTCAGCTGCTGGAATTGAACCCACGACTTTCCGAATGCTAAACAAACGCTCTACCACTGAGCTACAGTCGCTCGGTATATTAATTCCATTATTTATCATCCCTATTATTGTGTTTCTTGTACTGTCTTGTTGCAAGGTAACTAATTATGGTATTGGTGATGATGATGATGTTGGGTCTTCTGCCTGAAGGCAGTTCCCGAAACTCCCTGAGCAAAGTGAACCGATGGTAGTTTGCCATTGCCTTCCATCGGTTGAAAATGACGTTTTAAGGACAGCGCCTACAGACAGGTTAATGTGAGTTCCAAACCACTTGTGTCCCCCACCGGGAATCGAACTTGGGATCCCTTAATTACAAGAATAAATGGGATTTTTATTCAATAATTTTAAACTTTCTAAGAGGACATGATAATTGCTTTGTAGAAAACTTTGGCATTAAAACTAAACGTAAGTACAAATTAAAGTTATGCTTTATGGTAGATTTTAAAACAAAAATTTAAACGTGATTACCTAATTTTTATTTATTTAGACTTGTATTCAACATGGCAAAATTAAGGCTGATAGCCTTGTTTGGCTGATAGCCTTGTTTGGCTGATAGCCATGATATATACTCGCACATAAAGATATAAAAAGACAATAAAACACTTATTACAAAGAAAGAATTATGTAAAATATTAATTTTATCACATTCTAGCCCATCCCTCTATCCATTCCATCGATATGAACAGAATAAGTACCCCTCCCATACCATACATAGAATCCCACCACCAAACACCCACCCACATACACACACATGCGCTCACGAAAGTAAAATTGAAGCAAGAGTACAGGCAGATTGACGACATATCATATTTATTTGTGGAAGAGAAACCTTCCAATGAAATTAACATTGTTTTGCACTGCTATGGGCAAGTGTAAGAAAATGACTATCAAGTTTATTTCTAAAGCTATTGACTGAGCTGGCTGTGCGAATTGCCGAAGGAAGATTGTTCCACTGTTAGATGCCGTACACTGCAAATGATTTCGAATAGCTTTCAGATCTGTTTTGGTATCCTTAGGGGTGACATTGTTATGTGAACGAGTGTTTATGTTATGACTGAGGTGCACAGGGTTTAGCATGGAAGCTAGAGATGGAGGAGACTTTAAAGTTACTGCCTTGAATAACTGGAGAGAATATGAAACGTTCTTCTCTCCTTTAGTTTTATCCATGCCAGTGCGGTGAACCTGCTTGATTCATGATCATACTTTTTATCATTGAAAATAAACCGAACACATCTATTTTGCATTTTTTCATCTATTCGCTAGATTAACAGACAGATCGTTACACACTATATCACAGTAATCGAAGAGCGGGAATAAGAGAGACTGTACCAAGGTGATTCTAATACGTGAAGGAAGAAAGTTTTTCAAAAGACTGAGTGGGTGCATTTTTCTGTCCACTCGCTTGCATATTTGTTTTACATGTTCCGACCATGATAATGTTTCATCGAGAATAATACCTAGGCTTTTGACTTTATTTTCTCTTTTAATTTCCTCGTTCCTTATTTGAACTTTCGGAACATACGATTCTAGACTGTTGATTTTCGCTACCATATTTGGGGACCCTATTATTATGCATTGGGATTTGCTAGGATTTAGCGCCAGACCATTGTGTTCTGACCAAACATGTATATTTTCTAGATCAGAATTTATTCTATTAACTGCACTGGCAAGATGATTAAGTTCAGATGTTACACATGCCTGTACGTCATCTGCGTACAAGTGTTAACTATATTCAGTGAATTGTGATCCAATGTCGTTCATAAACATCGAAAATAACAATGGTCCAAGAATTGATCCTTGTGGAACTCCACAAGTGATGTTCTTCCACTCAGAGCAAGAATTTTTAATTGAAACTTCCTTCCTGAATTTACTTCTTTCCTGTATTTTTTTGTAGGTTTTATCTCTTTCCAGTCTCAGCTGTTGTATATGATCCCTCATCCAGGGATTTGAATCATGTTTCACTCTTTTAACTTTCGGTGGTGCATGTTTGTCATACAAATACAATATTTGTGAATTAAGAATATCTACATTGTCATCCACCGACCTATCATATGTTATCAACTCCCAGGGTATGAGAGTGGCATCTCCATGGAGATTCTCTTTATTTACATTTCTGAGATTTCGATAGGTTATTATTTTATGTTGAGGTTTTGGGGGATTAAGTGAATATACGAGGGTAGATCAAATCATGACAGGAAATGCCAGGGACAGGAAGTTTGCTGAATTTAGCCGTTTTCTCGAGATACGATACTCTGATATGTTCAGTAGCAGACTCTTGAAATAGAGTCATAGGATCAGGACGGGTACCAAACATTGACCCGGTCCAAAACCTGACCCGCTGATCTGTTTCAGCTCTGCAAAAGCAACAGGTAAAGTTGAAAATAAATTAGAGCCAAAGATACTTTTGGGGTTCGCTATAAAGTTGCAAGTGAGACATCCTCATTCCTCAATCATATTTAATTCCAAAGCGACGAGCTAATTGTCACGTACACGTAACATACACACACCAATATTCATGACACATTTTTACTTCATTAAAAATATATATATATATATATTCATATTTTCACCCCACGTGTGAGCACACCTGCAGCAAACCACCTGAGTTTCTTCTGTAAATAAGTATTTCAGAGGGAATTCACTTCCGTCTACGATCGGAAGGAGTCAATTAGGCACAAGGAGTACATAAAACGCAGTGTAACATACTTTTGTTCCTGAAGAAATAAGTATTAAAACAAATATGTTGCGTAAAAGTTTTAGAATTTGAAGAAGTTAATTATCTTTGATGGAATGATAATTTCTGTGGAAGTGAAGATCCTTCTTCTGTCGAATATTTAACACAATAACATTAACATAAATCTGCTCTTAATATAGGAATGATTCAACCAATATACGACACCTGCTTCTGTTTAAAATACGACAAAAATAACTGATAAATATCAAGAAAACAATCCCTCAGCATTATAACTCGGGTTTATTGTCTTGTAATGAGACCTTGGCATAGATTATTAATGCAGGATGATGATAATTGGACCGAGTAAATAGTTCTTAGAAAGTAATTCTAAATTCCCATCTTGATAGTCATCCTAACAACACCCCATTAAATCTCTTGACACGTTGATTTCATTCGTGACAGCAAAATATGAATAGTATGCGCTACTGTAGTTTCCCTGGGAGCTACAAACACGGGACAGATGTATTCCTCCGCACTTGTTATTTAGGGTTTATGATCGCAGACTTCAGATCGGCACTGGGGAAAGACGTAGGTTCGATTCCTGTTGCCAGCCACCGTACATGAGGCATTCTAAGGGTTTTCAGGCGAATGATTCTGTGGTTGGCATATAAAAAAGGCACCTTTCGCATTCATATCTCGCAAGATTACATCTTACATGTCGAAAGAAGTCCCACATAATAATTTTGACCTCACTCAAAACTGAATGAAGTTTCATTTGACAAGTGTGACAACGTAATGAATGCTTAGCAAGTCAAGCCAAAAAGATTTAAACAAGGTTGAATCCAGCACTCTAGTTTACAAGAATCAAAGTTTGACAGGACAGGAAAGAAGAAACTGATGAACTTTTTTTTTAAAAAAAATTAAAAACGTTAACCTGGATGGGAATCGAACCGATGTCCTTTGGCATATTGATCCAATGCTGTGGTCATCAGACCACGAAACCACTCGACCTACTTGACTTTCCAAGCGCTAGTTAGTTCAGCAGATCCGCACGAGATGGCTGTAGTAAAAAGGTGGGAGCTGCCGAGACTAGCTTGAATACGACGAAATATTTGTGGCACATGATGGGACTTCACCGCACTGAGACATGAACAGCAGTACAACGAAATAAAATTCAATTCGATTTCAAGTTTAACAAGCTTTCACGCATATTTGGTTGTTCTACAAGCTTCAATTAGTTTAGTTATAACAACCAGTTGTTGCCAGTTCATGTTTGTTCATTAAGTTTAACACAATATCAGTTTTAAACAAGATTAAAAACAAGTGACTGACAACCTTGTTACAAGTTGACATGCTATGTGGGGTCAAGCCTCATATTGTGACGGGCTTAACCCATATTTTTGCCGACTCAAACAATGTAATGCTAAAATTAGAAAAGGGGAATAGACGTTGTTGTCCATATGGATCCTAAATTCCCCGTCAACTTATGCGCTGTCCAGATGCGTTTTAGAAACAAATGCTTACATTTTCAGAAAAATAAAAGTTGTCAAAAGTAAACTAGACCAAATCCATTGGCTCGACTAGGGATGCAGCCAGGACTTTTATTTTGGGGGGTGGCTGTAAAGACTGGGTGTTATTTGTCACCGAAAGAGGTAGAGGGAAATGAATGCCGAAGCATACCCGCACGTATTGGAGTACTGGACACTGGTTTTCCCTCCCTACAAGAAAACGGATAAGTTAGGTGCCAGAGAAAATTCACGAAGGGTCAGGGATTTATTTCCCCCTACAAATAACGCCCTGGGTAAAGCCAAAGTTTGGGTGCTAAAAGTGGAGATTTGCAGAGTTTCTATTTGCTTTGAACTGCAAATATTTTAAAGTTGGGTTGTGTGTTCGACGATTTATAGGAGTGACACTCCTCCCTCCCCCCGAGCGGAAGGTCTGGACTCAACACTCAACAGAGTCTTCGTCTTCAAGAAGTCTTTCGTGAGTAAGCGCAACGAATCCCTATCGCTGCTCTATCTCATCTTCGAGACAGAAGTCCGCTACTTTAAAAAAAATTGGACAAAAATTAGAAACTTCCTCTGAGGATTGAACCCAGGACCGCTCGCACCTGAAAGTGATAATCGTTAATTACTCGTCTAAGCACGAATTCATAAAAGTTATGAAACATTATGGTTATCGAGTCTAAAGAAAAATATGTAAAAAAAAAAAAAAAAAAAAATGGGAAACTGAGTAAAAAATATAAGCCTGAAAAAGGACAACGTGGAAAACAAAAAGCAAGCGACAGTCAAAACAACACAGATACACAGACACGAACAAGAAGCAATGTTATGATGAAAAGAAAGAAGAAAAAAAACAAGAAAACATCAAAAGAAAACAAAAAAAAAATAGTTAAAGTCTTTTTATCACAGACTGGAAATCAGCCAGGGAGACTGGGAGAGGAAGGCAACCGACACAGAGACACACATACAATCTCAAACACATACGAGATTCCAGACAATAAAAAAAAGTAGGAAAGATCTTTTTGCCTCTTTTTTTTTTTACCTTAATTCACCCCACCCGTCTGTGAATGTGCAACATTAGCACTGGTACAACAGAATTGTTAAAAGAAAAATTTTAAACGAAGAGGTAAAAAAGGGAAATACGTAAGAGAGGTTACGAAGGGGAGGGGGAGAAGAAGTACATAGGGTGGGTAAGAGTATAAGAATTCAAAAATCTTCAAAGGTATAACCTTTTTATACCATCATGTCTGTCTCTATACCTAAGCCCCACAAAAAAATCAGATCGAGACAGAGGTAGGGGGAGGACAGACAAACACACACACACACACACACATATAAAGAGAGAGAGAGAGAGAGAGAAGACAAGCCTGCTTCATTAAATTTATGTTCCAATTATCTTAGTATGTCATTTTCAGTTGGTGTGTCCATCCACCTACTTCATCTTACATATATAATTCCCCCCTCCCCCCCCCTTTCCTGAGACAATGCATTTTGGAGAGCTATTACTTATCTTGTTTTTGTTTTTCGAGTTTTTTGCCAATTAATATCTTGTTATAGAGGTTTAAATTCCAACATATGAAGCTGATAATGATAAGAAACATAAATATTTGTCTCCAGAAAAAAAAGAAAATCCATTCGAAGGGATTCTGCCAGGATTTCAATTTAGGGGAGGGATTTAAAGCCAAACGCACATAGTAATTTTGACCTGACTGAAAAGTTAATCAAGCTTGTTGTGGTAAGTGGAAGAATTTGATGAAAGCTTAGTAAATTAAGAAAAAAATATTTAAACAAGGTTCAATCAAGCAGTCTAGTTTATAAGAATAAAGTTGAACTATCCTTCATAGAAAAAATAAAAGCGTTGCCCTGACTGGGACTCGATCCGAGGACCACTGAAACACCAATCTGATGCTGTAGTCACCAGACCACGGAATCACACGCTCTAGCTCGCTTTCCAGACCCTATTTATACTTTAGTCAATCAAATCGCAAGAGACGCCTGTAAAAAAAAAAGTGTGGGAGTTGGAGAAGATTAGCTTACGATGAAACAGTTCTGACACGCGATGGAACTTCATCGCACTGAAATCACAGCATAAGTGCAAGGGAACAAATTTCAAGTTTGTTAGTTATAACAACCAAACCACTTCCAACAAGTTTGTTTGATGCTTGTTTATTAAGCACAACACGTAATATCAAGTTTGACAAGCTCAAAGTGAGTGACTGACAAACTTATTGCAAGTTGACATGCTATCTGGGACATATTTATTTAACTTATTATATTCTATAGCAAATTATACTTTAAAAAACTACATCATAGTTTTCCACAATTTTTCTTTTGGTGGAGACTGTATTTTTCTTGTCAAATAAATAAATAAATCCTATTTTATTATCATCATTGGTTTGGACATTTATGTTCTACACCGTAAAAAATAAAAAAAATCTCTTTAGTCTAAAATATGGAATCAATTAAAACCCTTTCCACGTAAGAATTTAAACACAATTTAAAAGTTTAACATTTTCTCTTTTAAAAGTTTAATATATCTTAAACACTGTTTTATATTTCCAGTACCACGTTAGGTAGATATCTCAGCGGCTCAGAAACGAAGTGATACAATTGACATTGATTTTCTCTTAAAGAAAGGACGAATTCATCTTTTTATATGTGACACGAAGAATATGCACTGCGTATAGTTCTTGATCTAATCACAGAAGAGACACAATAAAGTTGCGATAATAATAGGTCTCGTTCTCAGAAGTTAATAGAAAGTCCGAGAAGCTACGTTAAGTAGATCTTGTTTATAGAAGCTACGTTAAAAGCAGGTCTGGTTTATGGGCGCTAAACTATATGACTCGTTCTTAGAAGCTAAATTAATAGTAGGGCTCGTTTGGAGAAGCTAAGTTAATAGTACGTAATGTTTTTAGAAGCTAAGTTGATAGTGGGTCTCGTTCTAAGAAGCTAAATCAATAGAAGATCTAGTTCTGAGAAGCTATGTTATTCTTAGAAGCTAAGTGAATAGTAGGTCTTGTTCTTAGTAGCTAAGTTAATAGAATAAGTCTTAGGAGCTACAGCCAAAGTCTTAGGAGCTACATGCTCAGTCAGTACAAAGATAAACCACGAGGAAGATCTTGGGACTGCCTTTGGTCTTAAGCATAACAATCATCAATTGAGGGTATTATTAATTACCAAAATATTTCATTTCACAATAAAGCCTTTTGTTAACTTTTTCCTGCCATTACCTGTGCCAAGGAAAGGACATATTTTTCTGTCGTAAAGAGAAAGAGAAGGAAAGTGAGACATAGTGAGTGAATGAGTGAGGAAGAGAGAGAAAGATAGAAAGAGATAGATACAGAGACTAGGAGAGGAAGAAAGAGCGAACGACACTGACTTTGATACGATGTCATATACATATTATTTTCTTTTCTTTTTCTCTCCCGGTGTTGTGAGACACCTAATTGCTTTTACGTTCCTCTTGGAGTCTTCAGAGGATCAGACGACCATTCTTCTTCTTTGTTTCTCTAACGTAACGTCCTTTCATATCTGTAATGTCCAAAAGGTTTCATACCCAACAAAGACAAAGAAAAAGAATGATAGCATTCATAAAAATGGTCTTATCTCTTCGGTATGATCTTTTACAAACCTAATGCCCATGTGTGAGTGTCTTCGAACACTTAAAAAAAGAATCATTTATTTATTTGCACAGGCATACATATATATGTATATAGTACCTGTATATGCATATATCATTACGTACGCGTAAAGTTAGAATGTACTGATAAATGGGTAAAGATTTCTTTTGAAAATCCTTTGAGTCATAAGAGGTAACACGTACCGACAATTCTTCATGGATGGCCAAAGCAATTTCTTAGATAAAAGACAATGAACACAAGGTAGTAAGAGCGTGGTTGTGAGTATGCATGTATACGAAAGAGAGAGAGAGAGAGAGAGAGAGAGTGTGTGTGTGTGTAGTAGGACTAAAGTATAAGGTTCAATTCATACAAATTCATGAATAGTAATGTGTACTGTATCAGTGAATCTGGACTGTGAATTGGGAATAAAACTTTCAAAAATATTTGGGCACTCTGAACAGCACTCTCAGAACAAAGAATATTAAGAACGTATATTTAAGCTTAAAATTTGCTTTGGTTGTGTCACTTAGACAGGGCAATAATTTAATATACAGAGTGTAAGGTTTAATATACAGGGTGTTTAAATAATAAAGCTACAAACTATCGGGCTAGAGAGCTCCAATAACATGAACCAAAATAGTATTTAGCAAACACGAGGCGACAAAAGGAACCCTTTTACGTTTTAATAAAATGTTGCTGAATTTGTCCTGTTTTGGCTAAATTAAGCTAACTACAACGGCACAATCTGCTTAATACATTAAAACATTTTCATATCGGAGAAAAATCACAATAATGCTAAAAGTTGAATTTTTAAATTTAGTAGTAGTAGTAGTGGGTCGTATAACATTAAAAATATGTTCCTTGTTTTCATGAACCGGATTAAAATTTTAGCGTTGTATTCATGTTGTAAATGAAAAATCCAGAAAGGATTTAAATTTTATAACTTTTTTTTTTACTTTCTCCAATAATCTTGACCAAAATAATTTTTGTTTTTTGTTCTTTTGTTTTAGATTCAAATGTTAATTTTCTGCAGAATTAAGAGTGACTTTCTTTAGGCACAAAACTATTGTTCAACATCCTGAATGGTTCAGCATTGTTAGAACTGAAGCTTGCAGCCGGTTATTTGACTGAATTTCGAACAGTTTCAGATAATACAACCAGACACCCACCCACACCCATTCAGCTGCTGTAGTTGTGTATCAGCTGAATCGGAAATTCTGTAGACTTCCACTTTTTCAGAGAGATAAGACCGACCTCGGTAGTCATATGGACTAAGGCGCTGCCGTTTACGAGGTCTGTAGGTTCGAATCCCGCCTGAGACATGGTTCTTTGTGAATATTAAAAAAAGGCTGCATTCGTTTAATCGTAACGGGTCACAAGTCAGTAATCACTAAAATGACCCAAATAAAATTATTTTAAAAAAATATCCAGAAAGATAGGCAATCCGTGCGATAGTAATATTGTTCAAGATATCGTACTAAGAAATTAGTTCATTACTTTAAATTTTACAGTAACTTGCGACCTTGTTCATTAACACAAAGAATACTTCTGAGGACAAGGGAGTAGTAGACAAGGTTTCATTTCAAGATTCCTGGGTAGGATGACTACGGAAGGAAGGTGCTTCAAGATACCCCCAGATCCTAATTCGTGGATTCGAGATCCAATTTGGCTCCAAAGATACAACGATTTGAAACCCAAAACTAGATGACATTGCATCTGGATCCGTTGCACTATCCCTAGTTTGATTAACAGATGTAAAGGTAACAAAATGACTGGAAGTGTATTGATATTGCACTTTAAAGAACTTTCCAGGAATCTAAATGGCAATAAATTACCAAAAGAGTTATACATTTTTTTATTTATTTACGGCTTTTAGGCATCTCAGGCTCAGGCCGGGATTGGGTGAGGGACATGATGTCGCGAAGTAATCGGCCAGGGTCTAGTTGGTACATACGATCCCGGCATTTGCTTAGTGTGACTGACGAAATAACTTCATCATGATTGTGTGGCCGCTGTGATAATTCCTAGAACCTTCCGATTACGAAGCCAATGCTTTACCAACTGAGCTACGGCCGCTCAATATCAGCACTCGCCCTCGAAATTCGCGAACATATATCCCAAACTTTTTTTTTTTTTTTTTTAAGGTTAAAAAACGACAGAAACTTAAGGAAAATTCCACTTACACCCACTTTCAATTTTGGCCTTAGAGTCTCACCTCAAACTGAAAATCTTGGTAGGTTCCCAAACGTGCTTCCAAAACGTTTTTCTTTCAAATGAAGTTTTATATATCTGGTGTAGTAAAAAGTAATCCATTATTTTGCCAATAGATGGTTTCAGTGGTCTGTATCTCGCGTTGTATAAGTCCGATCGGGTTCAACGAGATGGCGTTCAAACGATGAGATTGCGTACTACAAACACTGTTCAGATAGTTGTGATGAGTTGACTCAGTGTTGTGTGAGCGCGCGTCAAAATGGACACTAGCAAAGAGAAAATACGCTATATTTTACAGTTTTTCTTCGATAAAGGCGAAAACGCAAGCCAGGCGGCTGCAAATGTGAATAGTGTTTATGATCCTGATACTGTAACAGCCAATCACGTGCAATTTTGGTTTCGTCGATTCCGTGCCGGTAATTTTGACGTCAAAGATGTACCACGCACTGGAAGGCCAAGTATCGAAAATGTCGATAAAATCATGGACATTGTCGCGTCCGACCGTCATGTAAGCACTGCTTTGATTGCCCAAGAGCTAAACATTGCACAAAAAACCGTGTGGAACCATTTGCATAAGGCTGGGTACAAAAAGAAGCTTGATGTATGGGTGCCACACGAGTTAACGCAAAAAAACCTCATGGACCGAATTTCCATCTGCGAATCGCTGCTGAATCGCAACAAAAGCGACCCATTTCTGAAGCGGTTGGTGACTGGTGAAAAGTGGATCACTTACGACAACGTCACGTGAAAACGGTCGTGGTCGAAGCGTGGTGAAAACGGTGCCCAAGCCAGGATTGACGGCCAGGAAGGTTTTGCTGTGTGTTTGGTGGGATTGGCAGGGAATTATCTACTATGAGCTGCTCCCCTACGTCCAAACCCTTAACTCGGAACTATACTGTCAACAATTGGACCGTCTGAAGGCAGCAATCGCCCAGAAGCGGCCAGCTTTGGCCAATAGGAGAGGCATTGTGATCCACCAGAACAACGCCAGGCCACACACATCGATAGTGACTCGCCAGAAGCTCCGGGAGCTTGGTTGGGAGGTTCTTATGCATCCACCTTATAGTCCGGACCTGGCACCGAGTGATTACCATCTGTTCCTGTCCATGGCGAACACGTTTGCTGGTGAAAAATTCGCTTCAAGAGAGGCTTGTGAACATCGACTGTCTCAATTTTTTGCCAATAGGGACAAGGGCTTCTATGAGAGAGGCATCATGATATTACCTTCCAAATTGCAACACGTTATCGAACAAAACGGCGCATATGTGACCTAAATCTGATTATTCTAACTATGGTAAATCAAGCCTTCAATGTCATGCAAAAATAATGGATTACTTTTTACTACACCAGATACAATGTAGCATTTGGAATATGTATATATATATAAATTAAAAATTAATATTGTATCGTTATATTTGCTACTTCATAGCTAAACTTCTGTCCCTGGGCACTAACGACAATAAAATAGAGTCACTGCTTAAAACGGCAGATCAGTTCTCACAGAACGGTTAAGACGATGAAGAGAAGCTAATTGTTTGTCCTGGGACTACAAGGTGACCTCTCGTTAAACTTCAGATATACCTGAACAACCTTTTGATCTAAGTATTTCAGGACTTTATAATCTTTATATTATTATTCAGAGTCTTTTTATAATACATTAAACGAATGGATTCTTTTAACAACCTGGACAAGCGGGAATATAATGTTCGTTTTACGATCATCTCGCAAATAGAATATATTATGTACAAGCACTTAACTATTACACACACACACACACACTAGAAACACATAAAGAAATGCATACGTTGAGGGTTACGTTACAATATAAGACCTCGTTTGAGGTATCTTTTGTGTTCACAAAAGAAATTTTACAATTGTGGGAAAGTTTTTTTTTTTTAAGGCTAAGTCATGTGCATAACATAGAAGTTAGTTTTCTCATGTTAAGAATATGTTATCAATTCGTAAAAAATAAGTCTCATATTTCTGTATTGTACGTTTTCATAACCGTTTAGTTGCAAACCAGATGGCGTCATAGTACCAGAACTTCTCTCACTAAATTTTAAATTTATTTAAGACCTTTTGGCATCTTAGTATCTCTCGTATGTTCACTCATGAAAAATCCAGAAGAAAGATTTTTATTACACTTTTATGAAAAGGAATTATGTATTCGCCAATGACGAACAAGGTACATATCCCGACGCTACACTTTGATGGTTCTAAAAGTTAAATTAGATTTATCTTTTAAGACTTTAGATAACGATCTGAGAAACAAAACACAGTCTAAAGAAGAAGTGAACTTACCTAATTAAGTATCTATTGATCACGACAAAAATATATCAAACTTGAAAAGAAAAAAAAAAAAACAACTCGTCGTTAGAATTTAATTTTGTAGTTCGTTCGAAGTGCTTGGTGGGATCTTAACATTTTCAAAGGAGTGTTCACTAACAGTTTTATTAGCACACCCTTTTTTAGTAAATCTTTTATTGTGGCTGTCACTCTTATATCTTTAAATCTTTTTTTTTCTTCAACAGCAAAGCAAATTTTTGTGTCGAGTTTATACTAATGTCATTGTATTCAATTAGACTGGAAAGGACTATTTGATTCTAGTTATTATCCAGAGATAGAAACAAAAAAAAAAAAAAAAATGTAACAAACTCTTCGACATACTTAACCTAACCGTGAGTTGTAAAAGAAACATTTTATGTTCTCTTTTAAAGCTTCAACACCACCAAAATACTTCTTTAAGTTGAACATAGAGGACAGCACATGTATGATCACAGTAAATGAAGGACAAACTGTTTTACATCACTAAGAACAAAAGAAATGAGGAAAGGAAAATCATAAATTGAAAGAAAGTGTTCTTTCAACTATTTGAGATAAAATATAAAGAAGATGTTCTTTTAAATACTATCGAGAAAATGGCTTGTGTAGATTTTCTAATAACGAAATTAAATTACCTTCGAATAGGTAACTGTGAGTTTAATTTTGACTTTTTTTTTACATTATAGTGTTTTTTTTCCCTCTAACTTATTTCGAACGATATTTTTTTTATAATATACATTCAAATGACTTGACTATAAGTGTTACCGAAGATCGAAGTTGAAGCTTGTTGATTACAATGTAAAATAATAATATAAAATAAAAATCACACAAGAAAGTTGTATGAATGTGGTGATTAGTGTACAGGGTGTTACGAAACAACATAGAACAAAACCACCTCACCAGATTTCTGACGAGAATAAGAATTGAATTTGAATTTTATTTAAGACTAGGCAATTTTTGTCTCAGGCAAAATCAGGGATTCCACCAAGATTTTCAGTGTGGAGAAGTATTAAGTCAAAATTGGGAGGGTGTAAGTGGGATTTTACACCGTTACTATTGATTTTTGACAGTAAAAATATTTAAGTTAGGAGGTGTTCTCAAGAATTTGGAGTGTGACACCCCTCCACAGGGGGGTCTGGCAGAATCACTGGGCGGAATTGATGATAATGGGTGAATTGAAGAAAGTGAGGAAACGAGAGAATCTCGAAAAAACACACACACATGGTGTTTGTCCAGCACGAAGCCCACATGGCACGAGGCGGGATCGAATCTTGGACCTCAAATACCAGAGGTAAACGCTCTAACATTAAGTCACGGCGATCCATGAAAATAAAAAGTAGCTATAGATCATAGAGGGTGCATTAATGCTTCGTGTCGGCGCTATAGACTGCCGAAAGCGTGGGAAAATTAACTCTATAAGTTGATATTGACAATATCATGAATAGTATAACCATAGTGATTAGAAGTACAGACAATAAAAGTAATTACTGCCGTATAACCCGGAAATGGCAGTCTCTTTTACTGATCACAAATTAATACACCAAATGCTCGTTGAAATGTAGTATTACTCCTGTTTATTATGCAAACACGCATCTTTTTTTTAATCGTTCCGTATAGGAAATTTGTTCGAGATATCGACTTTCCGCAAACGAATTATTGTTACTTGATGGTAGGAAGTCCCATTCATCCTTATTATGACCCACCTTTACTTCAGACAATTTCTGGGAATCCCGTATTTTCTTTGGGGAATCTCTTACGCACACATTACACAGTTTTGAAATGTGAATTTTTGGGTAAAGTCTTGGAGGTTACCATGCCGCATTAATTCTACTATTAACAGTATTGGAAATATCAAGCTCTAGAGTTCATTTTCCCACGGTTTCGGCAGCATATACCGCCGAAATAAAGGATTTGTGTACCCTATAATATTGCCTATATTTTTTTTCTTCTTATTTTCGTGTCAGGAATTTCTTGAGGTATATTATTGTCGGTGTTGTTTCGGAACACCCTGTACAGAAAAGCAAAAGTAAGGCTAGAATTTGAGAATTTATTTTCTAATATATCTACGAGATGATAATCTTACTATTATCTTCCATTCCGCCCAGTGATTCTGCCAGACCCCTGTCGAGGGGTGTCACACTCCAAATTCTCGAGATGATTGTAAAAGAGATATCTTTTTTTCGGAACGAAGTAGAAATTGCAGTTAGGAAGAAGCGAAATGATATGCATTAGATTTACAGATTATATTATGATTCTTCTTGAAGTTGGAATAAAATATTACTTTAAAAATACTTGTTAAAAGAGCTAGCAAGACGAAGCCCTAAGAAGAATAGAATGAAGAAAGCGTAACATAAATTATATCATTCCAAAGGTACGTAGCATTTTGTTCTTATTAAAAACAAATATGATGCAAAATTTCAAACATCTAGCTTTGACGTATGTTTCTAGGTTCATTTGTGAAGAAACGTTTCTGACATTGCGTGTCTAGAAAGTTTTGTAAATGAAGGTTTCTGTGAATCAATTAACAATGAGTTGAGAAAAGTATTGGAACGTTTTGTATGATGTTATATGAAGGAAAAAATATGGATCACAAAGAAGAGTAAAAAAAAAAAGGGGAAGCTTTCAAAATATGAAGATGAAGGAGAATTATTTAAAAATCAGCCAGGTACAGGAAATATATAATAAGGACTGAAGAGACTAAGTGAAAGAGAAACAATGTCCTAAACCAGGAAAGAAGAAAAAAACTGGTTAGGGTATTGGTTAAGTACTAGTATAGAGACTGTGTACTGAATGGTGTACATGAAAGTAAGGTTGAAGGTAAAAGAGAAAGATGTAGAAGACGGATGAAACTTCTTGAGAGTATTAAAGAACATAAATCGTATGCCAACACAAAACGAAAAGAGCAATAGGGATAAGCGGAGAGGGTTAAACTTGTTCTACAGATCCTGCCGCTTTCGGAAGAATCACCGTTATTAATTATCACATCGACGGTGGGTTGATGGATCTGACTGATGACTGATGGATAACTTAATAATCAGTGAAGGATCCAGAAGGAAGGGGGGCCCGCCACCCTAAGATTTCTTTTATGCAGAGTCCCTCTTAGACACGTAATGAGAGAAGCGCAAACAGCTCGTTCTCTAAAACAAGGAAACCAAATGGGTGCTATGCAATTGTGTTGACGTTATCTGCTGTCGCGTACTCAGGCATGGGTTCGTATCGATAATACACACATTTTTTTCAGCCGAAGAAGTCAAGTATTGCTAGGCGTTTCAAAGCCTAGTTGCTCAAATACTTCCTACCACATGCTTAAAACACACTGATACTCCCAGCTTCTTCCCGGCATACAAGAAAAGGGGTTGCAACCTTCCTTCTTGTACGTACGTAAGAGCACTCGTGCATAAAAGGACTCTAAAGAAAAATATTATATTTGTATAGCATTATTTCAACAATTTATCTAACAAACATACATACTGATGAGGCAGAAAATAATTATATATTTTTTTTTCTTCCGTCATGATTAGAATGTCAAAATATATGCGCAAGCAAATTTTGACCACTCGAGGGCAGCTACTTTGTTATATATCGATGATATAAAAGTCAAATTCTATGTGTGGGAAGTGATAAAAAAAAAGTGTGGAAATACCCTTATGTGCTTAAATTGCTGAAAGAAAATTGAAGACAAATACACAGTAATGGATACTCAGTGGAAGGCACGAACTGTTGGAGGGTATGTTCTTCATGGCCGCCATCTTGAAGTCCGCCATCTTGAAACTCGATTAATTTTCTTAAATGGAAAAGGGGTCGTTGTAAGATGCCATTCTGGGCTAGAATTTCACGAAAGATACGTATCTGAAGTCAGTTTTAGTTTCTGATCTGATTGTTCCCTATCCATACTGTTTTCTATTTATTTGGGTTTCATTTCTTATGTTATTTCAAAACAAAATGGGTGTTTGCAAACTATTGCATCATTACGCGTATAGCCTGATCTCTTGCAATAATATATTTACGGAAAGACTGACATCTCAAACGCATGCATGGAAAAACTTCCGTAGCACGGTAGCGGTGATACCGCGACAGCAAGAGGGTTACCGGGACGATAATGGACCTTTTTACTAAAAGGTTTATAAATGAACCGAAGTAAGAAAATATTTATTACATGCTACCGGGACGGGTTGAAACTTTTTCCACGCATGCTCAAAGGTATTTCTCGTGAAATTCTAGCCCAGACTGTCTATTTACCTTCCATTTCTGTCAGCAATTTAAGAACGTAGGAGTATTTCCACACATTTTAATCACTTTCCACAGGAATTTTTTTGACTTTTATATCACCGATATCTCCCAAAGTAATTACGCTCGAGTGGACAGAATTTGCATGCACTTTGAGATTATAATCATGACGGAAGAAAAAAAAAATATTATTTTCTTCCCCATCAGTGTGTTTGTTTGTAAGGAAAACTTTGATTTGTTTCCGTACAAGTCTAATTTATTCTAGAAATATCAATTCTTAGAGATCCGAATGTCATCTTTCATGATATGAGGAAAAATACGATAAATTTATTTAAGATGAAATAAAAAAAAAAATAGCTGAACAAAGCAATACAAAAACTAAAAAAAAAAAAAAGGTAACAGTTTCACCAACTAACTAACTACTTGGCTTTCATCAGACACATTGATGAATTTAATTTTATTATTTTATTTTATCTTAAGTGTATAAAAACAAAGCTTTGATATTGAAGATAAATTTATGCTTAAAAAATTTCACTTAGCGGGAAAAAAATTGAAAATGTCGCTGGTCCATCCCACCTGCGCCACCCTCTCACGAAAATCCTTGACCCGCCACTGTTAATAATAATAATAATAATAACAATAAAGGCTGTAGATTATGCTAGATAATTTTATATTTCTCGCCCTTCTAAAAACATGTGTCAGTTTTGATTGATTTCAAATATATCTTGGTGGCAGGAAAGAAAAACAAAGATTGCTGCCATATACAAGCAAAAGGAAATTATGATACAAACACTCAAGAATAACACGGAAAACGATATGACACATGTCTTTGTCACTTTCTATAAATACAGTATCTTTCATTTCGGGTATTACCAGTGGCGAATTTACCCCTTTTATTGCTAATCAACCCCTTTCGTTTCATAATCAAAAGATCCCTCCCGGTTTGTTTACCAAAGACTAGAAAAGTCTACAAAAGCCTAAACAGTCAAATATGACATTTTCTCCCCCTGGTGTTAATAAAGACCTTGTATTCGCAGTCACACATTTCCTTCACACAGAAATATATACCCACATTCACATCTCTATAGTGTTATATTAGTCCACGCGTATGTGTAACCCCCCACCTCACCCCAAAAAATGGTCCTGCAATTTGTGTTCAATATTTATATAAGACCGAGAAAACTAGAAACCTGGTAAGGGGTAAATTGTTCATAAGTTTGTGTTAGAGTGGCACGTATATTGCCACGGAAGATTAAGTATGGCGTAAGGGTTGGTGTTGGGGGTGGGGTGGGGTGAAGTTACTGGACTTTGAGGAGAAAGCAGAGCGACTGAACAGGGTGAGAAACGCAAAGGGGATGAAAGAGAAGCGACCATTTCTCCATATACTTCGCCTCCCTCCTTCTTCATGCTATATACTTAATTGCTGCCAAGAACCCTAAATATTTGTTAAGGGTAGTAATCAAGGGCAATATCATTTCCATACGAAGGGTATTTCTTTTTTTCTTTTCCTGTGCAGAGAAGTAGGAAGGGTAAGGAAAGGATGGAAGATGTGAGTTTTATGTCTATTTCAGACGAAGAAGACGAAATTATTTCACCTGAGATGAGCTGTGACGAAAGCTAAATAAATGACTTTACTTTCATTACTGCTCCTCTGAGATCGAAATGAAACAAATTAGAAATATATAAATAGGGTGGTTGAATAGTCAGACCTACAGATCTACCAGAGATTTAGCCAGGATTTTCTGTTTGGGGGAGTGTTAGGTCGAAATTTGGAGGGTGTAATAAGGTGAGCTTTTACGGTTTCTATCAATTTTTTTTTCACATGAAAAAATTAAGTTGGGGGTGCGCTCGAGAATTGGGGGGACACTCCCCACAGGGGAAGGAGGGTCTGGCAGTATCATTGAGGTCTACATACTCGGCAACTGCTAAAATGAAAATATTTGTGAGATTTTACCATCGATGCATAATTTGGAACTAATTGTAGATTTATTTAAAAAAAAAATAACCTCCTTGATTAGGGCGGATGATTAACAGCCGTTTAAATAGTCGGACACTTTGACAAGCTAAATCAAATGCAAACTCAAAAAGACGTGGAACAATTGTTTTTTGAATTAACCATACATCTCGTTGTGATAGCTAAACGATAAGTATCTGGAGGTAACAAATAACCCACATAGCAGAGTACGTCCCTGGGACGTCCCATTTAGATCCCATTGCCGTCAGAATGATCCTGCTCCCATAGCGATGTCCTAAGGACGTCCGAGGGATAACTCTGTGGGCAATACAAACAGTTCATCCCGTATGGATGTCCCCTGGATGTCCCCCGGAAAGCCGTGCGGGATTACCTACCTGGAATTTCTATAAATTAAATCGACCTTACTATTATTATTATTTAATTAATTATAACTATACGAAGGATATGCCTTCGTATAGTTATACGAAGGATTAATTATAACTATACGTCCCATGGATGTAAACGGGACTTAAACAGGACGTCCTACGGACGTCCCGATATCCTGCCAGGAGATCCGTCAGATATCCCTGGGACGTCATTTTGCTATGTGGGAACATGCAAGAAGTACTTAACGAAGTTTAATGTAATGATTATCTTTATTTTGCAAACAGCCTGCAACAACACCATCACCAAATTTAGTTCATTGTAGTCAGTAACTTATGTTCGTAGAGAAATTCTATACCAGGGATTCCGTCAGGATTTTCAGTTTTGTGGGGTAGGCAGTGTAAAGTCAAAATTGGGAGGATGTTAGTGGAGTTCTGCACGGTTTCTAACGATTTTTGGCAGCAAAAAATTTAAAGTTCAATGATGGGAAGTTAAATATTTTTTAAATTAGACAACTAAGAATAGGGCAAATCAACGTCCAATTCGATTGTTAAACCGGACACAGGACGTAGCCATCAAAATCAGAACTGTCGGGTCCAAGTCGGACTGTTCGGCCAAAAGAAAGTCTGTTCGGCCAAAAGAAAGACTGTCCGACCAGAAGGACTATCCAGCCAAAAGAAGGACTGTCCGTCCAGAAGAAGGACTGTCCGTCCAGAAGAAGGACTATCCGGTCAAAAGAAGGATTGTCCAGCCAAAAGATGAGCTGCCCGGCCAAAAACAGGACGAATGGCCAAACTACTTGATAGCACATAGGCCTATAAGGCCTTGCCGTTCCAGACGACTTCCTTTCATAATCGTTCTTGTTTGTCTTTCGAGACCGGAGTCCGCTATTCGTTGATGCAAGTTGCTCTCAATTTGCCATCACCATGCTACTACATCAATTAACACCGAAATAGTTCCCCCCACCACTCCGAATCGAACTCAGAAGCGCTTGCGCAGAAATCAGGAACTCTACCCAGTTGTCTAAGCATGAATTCGAGTAATAAATGACGAGTTAGCAACACTGTAAAGGGCTATAGTTTTTAACTGGAGAATTTTTCCATTAGTGTGGCTATTAGACAGGGATTTTATCAGACTTCCCCAATGGGTGTGTCATACCCCTAAATTCTCGAGCAACCCCAAAACTTTAAAAAAATTATGGTTAAAAATTGAAACCAACCTCGCAAAACTCTACGTGCACCGCTCAACTCTGGCTTTACAATCCCCAAACTGAAAAATCTGGGAGAATCCATGCTTTAAAATTTTAGATGAGTTCATAGGAGCATTCAAAAGCGATACAGACAAGATAGTGTTGGTCAGAGGCCGCTTTAACGGCGAGTCATTCACATTCTGCTTCCGATATAAACCTGTACAATTTCGATTCAATATTAATGTTATCGTTGGTACTGTTCTTAGACGCAATCTGCTTGAGTAGGACATCTAAGAAATAACCCAATCAATCACTGAGCGATTCCACGCGTCACGCACTGACATTTAGAATGCACTTTTCGACGTTAATTGACTTATAACTTCTGTTAAAATTGCAACAAAGGCGATTTCAGCACACCGTTGGATAGAGGAGACATTGAATAATACATTCCCGGTGAAAGAACACGTAATCAATAAGAATACTATATATTATTTAATGTTAAAGTTGTCGTCATGCACTGACATACTTGCACTTACACTCTGACATACATTTCCCCCAAATTCTCTGAAAGTATGGACCCCCCAAAAAATTAAAAAAACAAAAAACACACACACATTCAAGATGAATGTGTTAAGTTTAATTTCCATTTAAAAAAATCAGATTATATTACTATAATAAGCGTATAGGAGGAAAAACACACACACTGACATCTGTCAATTATTAGATTGTTTTACCTTGTAAGTATTGCTTTATTTTTGTACATTCTAATACAAATAAACTAACTGACTCAGTTACATATTCTAGATAAAATATCACTATAAAATATAATGCGTGACCAAAATTTTTATGTTCAAAAAGTTAAAAATTTTAAATCAATATTAGAGCGATTCTACGAATAAATGAAGCCCTGTAGTAAAAAGTCAAACATACAGTGAACATTTCGTAGATTAGTGCAATCAGCTCTTGGAAGGTACCCAGAGCCGCAAGTAAGGGAGAGCAAAGAGTGCACGTGCCTCCCAGGGATTCCGCCAGGATTTTCATCTTGGGTGTGTAAAGCAAAAAATTGAGGGTGTAAGTGCAGTTTTGCACAGTTTCTATCGTTTTCGGCCGTAAAAATTTTTAAGTTGAGGGTGCGCTTGAGAATCTTCCGGTAGTACTTTACGGTTGCGAAAGCTGGAGTACGACCCTAGCAGATGAACATAAATTACATGTGTTTGAAAATAAGGTTTTGAGAAAAATATATGGATTGAAACGGGACGAGATGACAGGAGAATGGAGGAGACTGCATAATGAAGAACTCTACGGACTGTACGATTCACCAGATGTAAAAATAATGAAATCGCGACGACTAAGGTGGGCAGGCCATGTAGCTCGGATGGGGGAAAAACGAAGATTATATTCTATTCTGGTTGGAAGGCCGGATGGAAGGAGAGCATTGGGAAGACCGAGACATTGTTGGGAGGTCAATATTAGAAGAGATCTTCGAAAAGTAGGTGCTCGTGATAAAAACTGGCTTGATGTTGCCCAGGATAGAATCCAATGGCGAACGTTTGTTACTGCGGTGATGAACTTGCGAGTTCCATAAGCCATAGAGCTAGTTAATTAGTTACATTTTGTTGCAATTAATTGTTAAAATGAAGTAAAATTGTAGCTATTTTCGTGAATTTTTAAATAACCCAAAAACAGAAGCTAATTACGCCATTGTGCTAATGACATTTTAAATTTCTTTAAGTAAATATGAATCGTATACCTTCTAAGAATCGATTGCCCTAATTAAAATAAATCTACGATACGTTCAATTTTTACCATCGGGTATGACGTATTGGTGGAATTTCTCCACTATGATCATCTGATAAATTTAAAGCTGAAGAAAACTAACCAATACCAAAAGATCAGTAAGTTTTTGATCATTCATTAATTTAGGCTTTCCTTTCATTCACTTTCATTTAGTGATAATACTTAATTTTAGGTGGTACTGAGAAGAGAGATTAATTATTTATTCTTCCTCTTCTATTTATTACTTTGAATAGTTATTATGAAGTATTTGAATGAGAAAACTTACAAATTGCGAAGCTTTTATTTCCATTATATTTATGTTAGTGATAAAAGAGCCAAGCGATTGAATCAAGACTTATATGAGAGAGTTTCCTGACATTATTTCTTAAAATTACTTAGTAAAATATCCTTAAGTTCTGGATCTAAGTAGCAGATTTTAAGGTAGAAGATGCAAAATTTATTTTTTGTAAAATGAACCATAGACCTGATAGAAGATATAGTAATATTTTAAGCCTACAATTATAGAATAGACTTCAACTCTATTATTAGGAGATAAATTACAAGCATTACATTGCGTGCCATCTAGGGAGAAACATATAACGAAGAGACCTGTTAAACCACTAGATTAGTCTTTCTAAATCTTTCTAGTTTCGCGGTACACTTCAGACCCTGAACAATCACTGCGGCACACCAGACCAGTGCTTGTTAGGTTCCCGTCGCAATATTTCCCTCAAAATACTGAAAAGTTTCCCTTTTTTCTGCCAAAAAAAAAAAAAAAAAAAAAAAAAGGCTTAGTTTTTATTTTAAAAAAAGCTGAAAATTAAAACAAAAAGTGCCAAAAAAAAATTCAACAACATTTCCAGATTGTAAATTTATTTTTACCTTTCTTGTGGCTTAGATTTTCCAGTTTTCCGGGAAAATTCCCTCCACTTGATAACACTGCACCAGATAGTAGAAACATTAGAAGCCTCCAAATAGTGGAATCTTTAGCAGTTCTGCGATAGGTTCTGTTGCTAGCTACAGAACCACCTTTACTTTTCATGCTTGTTAGAGCAATCCACGTCAGAAGAATTCTTGACTGTGTGCTTACGTCAGATTAATAGGCTATCGACTAATCTCTCTACATTCAAGGAACCACTGGTCAGTTCTCATGTATCGCGATACAGCGGTTGAGAACCACTGTACTAGACTCTAGTTAAATTAAGTGATGACTAGACAACAGTCTATTTCCTTCCAGTCATCTACATCTAGTGATGATCTTAACGGGGTCTTCTACTTCTCTCAGAGCTAGAAAGTTTACTGTTGTTGCTTATGGACAGAAAATTGATACCGAATATCTTCATTTTCTAAGGAACTGGATATCTTTAATAGAAAAGAAAAGTTTTGGAGCATTCTTCAGAAGTTTATGAACGGGTTGAAATACTTAGAACGTACATTTGTTTCCTAGTTTTTCAGAAATAAATTATTAAAAAATAAATAAAATTATTTTGTTTTCTCTAAGTTACAATATGACTAACTTTGCAACCAATTACGCTAGAAGGATCAACTATTTTTTGTTTTATTCCTTGTGAACAAACGATTCTAATA
>JAGDQP010008256.1:39025-63736 GCA_022664845.1 Lepisma saccharinum
TTTCTAAAACAGCATGTTTACATTCGCGTCGGCACCTGTTGTAGAAGCTGAATAAAGAGGGGATTTGTGTAGTCCCCTCCCTTCTTTTTTCCCTCGGACTAAAAGCGAAGACAGGGGCGGGGCGCGGCTGGCTTACTCTCATCAAAGCTTTGACAGGTGGACTGGAATAGCTATGTAAAAATACTATTTTTTTATTGGTGTATCAGATATGATTGCAATTAAAATTATTAGAATCGTTTGTTCACAAGGAATAAAACAAAAAAAAGTTGGTCTTTCTAGGGTAAGTGGTTGCAAAGTTAGACATATTGTAATTTGTAGAAAAAATAATAATTTTATTTATTTTTTTAATAATTTATTTTTGAAACACTAGGAAACAAATGTACGTTCTAAGTATTTCAACCCGTGCGTAAACTTCTTATAATACTCCAAAACTTTTCTTTTCTATTAAAGATATCCAGTTCCTTAGAAAATGAAGATATTCCGTATCAATTTTCTGTCCATAAGCACCAATAGTAAACTTTCTAGCTCTGGCAGAAGTAGAAGACCGTCTTAATAGTTATTTTTCTGGTAACTGCTGGAACCAGTTCCGGAACTGATTTGGTACACTTTGTATTCAGAAGTTTGAAGGCAGAAAACAAGAAAAAGGAGTTAATATTAATCATGACTTCTTGTACAAATTAATGGATATCGTGGCACAATACCCTACAAAAAGTTTGAACACGAAAAACATACGTTTTAAAGCAGAAATGGGAAGAATATAGTGACACATTTTTTTTCAATGTTTGTATTACCATTAATAAGTTCAGTGATAGTTCGAATCCTATCGATAGAAGCATCTTTTTTTTTTTCTTAAAAAAAAAAACTTTCATGAAACGCTTTAATGACTTAAATACACAGTGTTACAAAAGCCACATAACCGGATCTCCGATTCAAAATAGGTTACTATTGAACACGTAGAAACACCGACCTTGGCTGAAATATAGTTCTGCGTATTGAAAAACTTTTAAAGTACTAACCAGCCAAATTCGAACACGTACGTAAAAGAATGTCATAGTGCTTTCTTTAACTTGGTATATTGCTGTACAAAACCCATTTACGTGTGTAACTGATTCCAGCATTTCTCACTGACTTTGATGAGAAACAAAGCTCCTATTTAAACGTTACAAGCTTTATGCAGAGTTATTACTGGCAACACTGTTGATTTTGGAATGAACAAAGAAATATGTGTCACCTCTGTCTACCTGACATTATCAGTTTCAAAGAAAAGGACGAGTTTGAGTATCCGAAAAAAAAATAACTGCTTCTGCCAACCCTGAAATTTAAACTGGTAGTTCCGATTCTCAGTTTTTATTGCATGAAAATAGTACAAAAGATTAGAATTTATCTCATACCATTCTGTGGGTTCAAATGCAGTAAATTACTATGATTGTGAAATAATGCGGTTTACTACACAGGAAAGAACATTCGTTATCGAACAATATTTCAGAACATTATTGTATCACGCCTCGGAAGACGCATTTCAAGTGAGTTTCCTGAGCTTAATCATGTCAGAAGGAGCGAAGTCAGCTATTTTTGGTCATATTCGATGATTATGTAAAATTTGTAAAAGAAATTGCCAATAACAATTCTGAAACTCTTCACAGAGTGCAGAATTTAGAGGAATATGATAAAATGTATGTGCAACAGTGGAATAGATACTTTGAATATGTGCCATAGCTGTACTTTGTGTTTTGTTTTTTCTAAATTCAGGGTTGCCAGGTGTACTCAAAGTAGTTGATTTTCTCGGACATTTTTTTAACTTTACAATTTTCCCTTTAAATGACATTGTCAGGTAGACAGAGGTGAAAAACACATCTTCTTGTGTCACTCTATAGCACCAGTGTTGCCAAGGTCCGTTTTAATATTAGAAAAAGAAGTTAATTTTCAGACTACTCCAGTAGTATCTCTATACAAAGCCTTTTAGTAGGAAATGTGTTTCCCATGTTCGATGAGGAATTATGTAAGTTCTCTAGTGACGATGAGCAATGAAATCAGTTGTATAAAAGAATGTTTTAGAGGAATATACCCAGATTCTAAAAAAAGGAAAATTCCGACTCTGGCAACATTTTTTACAAACGTATCTGAACGGTGATTACTGTTTAGTTTGATAATGTCTTTTCAATATACAGGGCTATACTTCAGCCAAGGACGTTGTCTCTATATATTTCGCTTTACTACTTACATACTTTGAAACAACTGGTTACAAAATCTTTGGAACACCCTGTATAATAGTATCTGTTTACATTTTAGGTCCTTTGATAGGGTAGCTAGATAAAAGGACCTCTTAATCCCACTTAGTCCGTCTATCTTTGTCCAAAAAACAAAACTCAAGGTGTTGAACTAGACTAGCTCAGAGCCGTCGAGTTGTTTTGATAGGTGTCGTGCGTCTTCTTTTTTGTTTTATACATAAAAAAATACGCGTAAACATTACTAGAAATTATAGAAAAAATAGTGTGTGTCTCTGTCCCCAAGCAAACAAATTGTCAGTGCTGCACACTTATTTTTTAAAAAAATATTTTTCAAATTTTATATCTTTGGACGTATCCGCATCAAACTTCGCATAAACAGTATTCAACATAATTGAAAAATTCTGTGGGTGTTCCCGTGCCTAAGTACTTCAGTCGTCAGTGTTGCCAACTTATTTTAAAAAAATAAAAATGAATGTTCGTGGGGCTGAGATGCTATCTCAGCTCGGAACCTTCTCTATTGTTAGTACAATCCCAGCATTCACTTTTTCAGTATACACTTACTGGTTATGTTATAGCTATTAACTCTTCTTGATTCAATGTTGTCAGGTTCTCGTCGCAATATTTCCCTCAAAATACTAAAAAAAAAAAATCCTGTTTTTGTCAACATTTCCCGGATTCTAAATTTTCTTTAAAATTTCATGGATTTTGTTTTTTATGTGCCAAAAAGATGCAACAAAATTTCCTGATTTTTTATTTTTCCCCTTTCACCTTTTTGGCCCAGATTTTCCCGTTTCCGGGAAATTCCCCTCCACCTGACAACACTGTCTTGATTACATTAGCTGTTAAGTTTGTAAATTCCACAAACATCCGTGTTGTAGCCGGTATTTGAACCCAGAACTTCAGAGACGCTAGTCTGACGCATCAGAGTACACGGCTAGCCCGGTCGGTCACGAGATTTGGATTTAAGAAAACTAAAAGTAATCGTACGAAAATGGGAAGACAGTATAATATGTAAATTAGACTGCATGGGAATTTGAAATCGAGTGTCATCTTACACCTTCAAGGAGAAAGCACAAAAGTGTCTTATTGTTTTAATCACGAGAGCTTATTTATAGATCTAGACTCGTTAATTTACTAGCTATAAACACATTCATCGTGGCACCATCTATGCACACAAACGAGTATGAAGTCAAGACTTGATAAATTGAATGTATGGATACTGTAAACCCTTAACAGAAAAATAAAACGGTGAATCAGAATTCATTAGCAATTAGTCCTTTAAGCGTTAGAGAGAAAACAAACTATTTCCCACAAGTTTTTTTTTCGTTCTTATTTTGTCTTTCATGAAAAAAAAAGAAAAAAAGAAAAAAAAGAGATAAAGTTGGTAATAGTAAGGAGATTAAAATTCAGAGGGGACCTTTCCAAACATTTAATTTTCTGTCTCAGAGATGGCGCTGACAGATGACACTCCTAGCACTGTCTTGCAGCAGAATCGAGAGGGATAAAATGTCGGAGAGGCTACTGGGAAAGAAAGAAAGAAAAAAAAAGCATCAAATATGGTGGAAAGAGACGAAAACAATGTAAGCCCATATATTGAAAGTACGACGAAGGGTAGACGAAGAAGTCGAGGGAAGAAAAGGACAGGTTTTCTTCAGAAATTAATGAGGTCGCCGCGAGAAATAAAGATTTATCACGGTTCCTTCCGGAATGAAATTTAGATTTACAGCAGAGCATAAGTGACAAGATTGACTGCCGACGGACTAGGACTACTAACACAATGATGTCATTTTTTTCAGAACATGTCATCTCCTTCGTTTCTTCTTCCTCTTCTTCTTTTTGTTACGAAGTCAGTCACTAAAGCTAGCCAGTCAACTTAGGTCGCTGATTTCAAGCTTGGCTGGAAAAATGCCATTGTTAAAAGGGAGGAGACCCTTTTTTCTTATTAAACAATATTATAAAAAAAGTACTGACTTTTTTTTTTTGAATTAGGTTAATAAATGCATATATAAAAGTGCGTGGGGAACTTGATTTTATAAAATATATTTCCAAGTCGTTTGTGTTTTTTTTTTTATTTTTTCCTAAAGCTTTCCTATATTTGGCAATAGGTGTGGTAAAATAGAATGTCTGGTAATAATTCAGATGTCAATATTAAATGTATTTTAAGAAACAATAAGAAAAAAAATAACAAGATGTAAAGAAGTTTAATATGTATTCGTATGTCTGTGTTTCCACTTAATGCATAATTTTCCAGTTAAAATTAAATTATGCAGATCATGATTAAAATAACGTTTTTAAGAATAAATTTTTGAAATGAACTGTAGAACGCCTTTCGAAATTTTTTGCTTTGTTTTTTTTTTTTAAAAAATGCTTTGAAATATCATTACATAACAAGACATACCACCAATTTACTCATGACTTAAAAAAAAAAGAAAAACGTCCCAAAACACAAACATTATTTCACAGAAGGAATTTTTACTTTTTTTTTTGTTTTCTTTTAAAGCTTGATTTGAATGAAACTTTGCGGTTGTATTTTATGTACGCTCCCATCAACTAACAACAAGTTTGCGTTTCGATTCTAGCAAAAATCGCAAAGGTTCCGGTCCCCCGATAAATCTCGGACACACAAACGTTGATTATTATTAAAAATTGGTTGGTAACACTGACTACTGGGTTGCTTGGGGGATATGAACACACACAGAAAGAATTCACTCTTAGGAAGACGGTGAAGTGGTTTGAATATTAGGAGTAAATTACTGCCGGTATCGTTTTTTGCTTTAAAGCAAACAGATCGTAAAAACAGAGATTCGTAATGATCAGCGTTTGCCTAGTTTGCAATGAACTAAAGACTCCACACACAATAGAAACTGTACACAAATATGGCGCACGGTGTAAATAATGGTATGTGATCTTTTATAAATGTTAATTAAATGAATGCTGAATACTCACCAGGATATTGTCCGAAATGGGTAAATCGAATGAATTAACTAACGAGACACATTTCATCTGATAGAACAACTGTTTCAGGGATTCTAACAGAGCCCTCTCATTTTGGGGTATCACTCCCAAAATTCTCAAAAATAATTTATATAGAAATCTTGCATAACTCTACTTACAATTTACACCCCCTCAAAAGTGAAAATACTGGCAGCATCCCTGATCTGATATTCACATGTATTTTTAAAACATATGAGGGAACAGATGAGGAGATATGGAAACCGAAAGAAGTTTGGGGCTTCGTGTGTGCAATATCATAAGTCACACAGTGTTGCCAACGCAACATAAAATTATTTATAAGCAATCTGTCTTCTCTTATATCTTCCAAAGTTGGCAACCTTGTGTAGATAAAGAAATAGAGTGTGTTTGACTGTTAAGCTTTATTCCAACAGACATAGTACAGTTTGAAAAATATATATTGAGTTGACAACACTTCATTAATGTTTGACATTGAAGTAACAGGTTATGGATACTCTGTAAAGTCTATAACATAACATAATATTAATATTGATTACCTTAATTAATTCCGGCATATGTGTCAGTGCACATAGTTTCTAACTTTGTAGTCCAAATTGTCGGGATTTGTTTTCAAAGAAATCACTTGCTTACGAAATAAAGGAAGTGACAAGTTTTCATTGTCCTGCCCTGTACATTAATAATTACGGAACGCAGGACTGGGCATCGTAGCTCAGTTAACAGAGTGTAGGCTTTATAATTTGAAGATCCTGGGATCTATCCCAGGAACCGCCTATCCTCACAGACATTTTTCCTCAGTCACACTAGGGAAATACGGGCACGGTACCTTCAAACTTTCTTGCAATATCTTCTCCTAGCCTCTTCTGGTCTGAGCCAAACTTGCCTAAATGCCATAAATAAATGCAAATTCTTTTTTTTTTTCGGAATGCGGGATATTATTGTGCTATTGTTTAAAGCGATTGGATTAACAAAAATAGTGTGTGTTTGCTTTTGAATGTCTTTTTTGTACGTAAGAAAACACTTCCTTTCACGGAGAAAGTTTAAATGGAGAATGACAGAAGATTAATGTGTTATTCTATATTCACACGTTAATAAAAAAAATACAAAAATATCATCTATAGAAAAGTACTCTTCCTTGCTACGCTGTTTATTTTATTGGAGACACTGCCCCCCTTCATCCCCCCACGCGTCTAAAGGTAATAAATTTGTGAATAGTACTATTTGTACAAATCACTTATGATTGGTTGACTGATTGAATTGTGATTAACCTTCTAAACGAGCTGGCGAGTTTCTAAGAACTAGACTTTCAATTTTTTATAGTAAAGTCAGCACCAAACCACTATTTTCGAAGGAGTCCCCAACTCGAAGTGTTCGATATTTTAATATCGATAATTAATGATATGTCGAAATTATCAAACTCAATATTGAATCGATATATTGATCAACAAATTTCAATATCAAAGCCTCGATACCTTTTATATATCGATCCGATATATCGAAAATTGGAACACCCTTAACTTGAACCCGTGACTACGTACACGGAAAGCGAGTGTGCTAATCTTTTTTTTTTCGTTAACCGAGAGTCCGTAAGTCATTTGTGCGTCTGACAGGTCTCAACTATTCTTTTGCTCTATCTTGCGATTTTTTTTTAAATAAGCTATAGAGATACACACACACATTCTAGTATAATATAAAAGCAGTTTAAGACCCACCTGGGCCAAACAGGCAACCAGGGCCTAAGCATGTCACATGTCCGGAGGATCACGTCTCGTTGTATCCACTATTTCGAGGACACCTAGAGGGGATGGATAGCTTCTAAGACCTACAATAAGACTCGAGTATTACTAAGGATGACCTGCAATAGTACCCGAACCTTTCGAAGTCACTGGCCATAATCACCATACTACAAGGGGTAGTTGTCATCGATTTATTTTTGTTGTAAGGAAGGGTAATAAAGGTTCTTACCTTGGAAAAATTACGCCTGTTATTACGATTGATACAAGTTATGAAATTAAGCAGGGCTTAAACATAGCGAAATAAAGTTACATTTTTCCTTCTATCCCTTCCCCCTCCAAAAAAAATGGAACGTAGATTTTTTTTACATGACATATTACTTTAACTATTTTCTTGTTTTTCTTTCTTTTTATAAATAAAACAGTCCACTTCCTTCCACATACAAGTAGAAAACCATGTAACAACAGACATAAATTACCATTAAAAAGATATATTATACTTCAATCCATGCATTAAAACAAAACGAAATAAAGACACAACGTTGTATAGTAATCAACATTACTCCATATTGCCCCTTTTTTGAAAAAAAAACAAGAAAATGTTTCACAATTAACACGAAAACAAAAGAAGAAGGAAAACGGTACTTGGTCCGCGACAATACCGGAAATTATCATCAATTCCTTGTTTTTGTTGTTGTTCTGTCCAGAACAGAGGTTTATGAGGTCAAGCAAAATGCGTTGTTGAAGGAATATAACATGACATTTACAAGACGGTCATCTTATGACCAATATAAAAAAACATGCATATTCACTTTGCTTGTATTACCGTTTTGCAGAAGTTACGCGTAATTTTCACTTCTCCTTCGCTCGATTGTCCATAGCTGCTGTGCATTATGGGAAAAGAATTTGTCAGTATGAAGCGTTAGTCATGTGTGTATGTATCTTTCCTCCCTTGTATTTCTAAGTTTGCTTTCTAAATAAGAAATTTTCCTTCTTTTTTTTAAGTGATTGTAGTAGTAAGGGAGAGGCACAGAAAGAGGACATGGAAAATACAACACGGATTTGTACTTCATTTTAGACCGGAAATTTAATCTTTTTCTCTTTCTCTTGTAAACATTATTTTCATTTTAAGAGTAAGCGCATCGTTTTGGTAGTTGGACGTTAATCTTACGCAAGTATAGTACTCATAAAGCAATTATCATTTCAAGCTTCTATGTACTTGCGGTGCTCTTTCCGTTTTCAATTTCTTATTTTTTTCTGTTCCCTGATGACCTGTCAGTTCCTAATAGATTATATTCTTTCAGACTGTTATTTGCTCTCACTAATTTCCTTTGCTTTTATATTTTGTCCATACAGTCATATTAACATGTTTTCTTGTTATTAACGAGGAAGTCATTGATATTTCACCTTATTGAAAAAAAATGTAACTTACATAAAGCGAAAAATATATAAAATATATTAAACCACACTTTTATCGAAAATCCACTTCTGAAGCTATACATACATCAGGCAGTTTGAGTTTCAAAGATAAAACAAGTCATAGATAATATAATTAAAGATAGCTAAACCCATTCTTCTCCCACAACATGCGTGCCACCTGGCGTCAGTCCAGCCGAACTAGGAGCCAAATAATGTTAATATGTAATGATTGTTTCTGCATACAATTTAAAGACCGCAAAAAAGCACGAAGCTCGAGTTAAGTTTCTGATAGTGCATATTATTGTTCCGCAAGACATTAAAAGCGGAGATATTGCGCATGATTTACTAGCATTAGTTCATTCCTAGTTCGGCTGGACTGACACTAGGTGCTATAAAAGTCAAGGAGAGAATGGGTTTCGCTATCTACAATTATCTATGATTCGTTTGATTTTTGGCATGGATGTAAATACGGTAGACGGATTGACAGGCCCAATACAAAAGCTGGGTCAACTTGACGCCAGTTTTCGATTAATCTTTTCTGGATGATTGGGATGAACTTGCGTCTTATTGGTTCGTCTCTGCTTCAGTGTGAAAGCGTTTTGCTTAGGGAGAAATCGAGGAAGATTTTACTATGTAATTTTCATCAATTATAACTGCCAGGTACTCATAGTGTGCGCGCATGTGCTGGCGTGAATAGCAGTAGATCTGTTACCGTATTTACATCCATGGATTTTTGGTAGTTTAAACTGCCTGATTAAAGAAAAGCTTGTATAGATCACTTGAGTGACACAACGTTGTATTTTTACTTAATTAATTCTTACAAGTTATTGATAGGCATGACTAAAATAATGCAATTTTTTTTAGTACATTTTCTTAATAAAAAAATATTTTTAAATAGTTCTTTCTATATATTTTATTTAACTTGTTTTAATGGGTGCAATCCATTTTTTATATAACTTCCTAAAAGACTATGAAGTTGTGTATCTGGGGTGGGTTGCAAGAAAATACTTAAGCGTAAAAATCTGACTTAAGTCAGCCCATCGAGCTCTACATAGTACTGGAGTGACTACTTAGCGTCGAAAGATAGACGACGGAGCAAATATTTAAACTTGTTTGTCCACTTCCAGCCTAATTCCAATGTGGACCAATTTTTCGGTTCTAACTCAGTTTTATACGCTTCTTATCGCTGTGCGGTCCGTTCTTTGATTTAAGTAGTCACTCCAGTATTATGTAGATTTCGGTGGTATGATTTGTCAGATTTTATACTCAAGTATTTTTCTTGCAAACCACCCCTGAAGTTTTGGGAGATTTCAGGAAATGCCAGGAGGCATTAAGCGAGTTGAAGAACTAAGGCAAGAATATGATTTTTTTTTTTAATGAGGCTGCAACCATTTTGGATCTCAAAATTCCAAATTTTTAAAGGTCAACTGAACAATGGAAAGTAGGAGAGATTTTCATAGAAAGATTTTAATCAAATTTGAACTAGATTTTACCAAGATTTGAAAAATAAAATAAAAAATGAACCAGGCATACAAACCAAGTTAATAAAAGCGTGGTGCAGAAAAGAATACTGTCCGGTCTTGCACAGTTCGAGTCCGAACAGTTCGATAAAAATGTCAAAGATGTCAGACTTTCTTTAGATGTCCATTTGGCCACTTCGACTTCTAGAGCATTTGTGTTAATCCAATATAGTGCATGGGTGAATTTCCTCATCTTCATTCGTTTCTCTTCCACGTTCCTTATTTCAGCCATCAGTCATCATAACTGTGACAAAATTTCACAATGACAGATTGAACACTTCAAAAGTCCAGATCTGAACAGGTCTACTATTAAGTTTAATCCTACACTACAGTAGATACCTGATAGCCAAGTGGGCCACCAGAACTCAAGTGAGATCACTAAAGCTTGTAGTCTGGAAAAAGGTAATCAGTGTCATTGGATGGCTCAAATAAGGAACATGGCAGAGAAACGAATAAAGATGAGAAAATCCATCTGTGCATTATAGTGAATTCGGAATTACTTGGATACAAGAATTTTTCGGAATTCTGACTTTTCGAAATTCTGGAATTTCGAGAAACGCGGTGGCTCAATGGTAAAGTTCTCACTTTACTGGAGGTCGTCGGTTCGATCCCTGCTCGTGCCATGTAGGTTTTGTAGTGGACGAACACTGGGTGCGTTGGTTTTCTCGGGTCTCCAACTTCCACTTTCCTCATTTCATCAATCATCTTATCATTATCATCATCATCCATACGGCCTGAACCAAAGTTGCCTAAAGCCTTTAGGTTAAAGGCTTTAAAAGTTAAATTCAAAATTCGAAATTCCGAAGTTCCGACTTTTCGCAATAGAATTCCAACACAAAAAATTGAATGTTATTTATGGCCTTTAGACACGTCAGTCTCAGTCGTTCACCATAAGAATCACCCAGCAAGTGTTAATTGTTCTGAAAATAACATGTCTTCTTGATCTGTCTTCCGCTGGTGAACCGTTCTTTTCTACCATTTGGTGTGATAATCCCCGAATATTCCGACATTCCCGAATTCCTAAATTCCAAAATTTCGGAATAGCAAAAATTGGCATTTCGATTCCATAATCCTGATTTTCTTTCCACAATTCCAAACAACGCTAGTTGACATGTTAATGCTGGAGGAATGTAGTAATGTCTGTGGAACGGCACATGATAGGTTTAGGAGGCACAGTCGCCTACCTGACCCATAAATGTCAAATTAAATTAAAAAAAAAAAAAGGTGCGATGTTTCTGGAATATTTAATTCTAGAATATAACCTAACCTATTTGCAACCGAAGAGTACCTAACCTTTCAGTATTCGTTTTCAATCGCACACAAACAAACACTTCGTTGCTTGTGTGTGTGTGAATTAAAATTAAGAGAATAAACATTACTGCAAAACTATTTTAACACACCTGAAAGCTAACAATGTGCTGTAACTACTACTCTCAACTGTCCTATCATAATTTCTTCAGAATTCAACGTTTTAAAAAAAAATCACGTCCGAGTTTCTCATCATAAACATGTTTGTTTCCTTTTAAAAACCAATTCAACTTTCCCAATTTGACAGTTATATAGATGCTTGTATCTCCCCATTAGATAATGGCTCTTTGCTGTTAGACACTTTTTTTTATATATAACCAAGGCCATTGGACAGTAAGCAATGACGAGTGTCCATCCTGAACTCCCTTCAATTGTTAAGTTAATTACAATTGCTGATTACTGTCATAAAAAACACGCATGTTCTGAAAGAAACATCAGGGGCGCGGGGAAAGAATAGAGGCGGGGGCAGACATTCTGTTAAAATAAGCAAGAGAATGACTTGTGAAATGTATATACATGTATTTATATCGTGTGCGTGTGTGTGTGTGTGTGTGTATGAGTGTATGGAAATCGGACCCATACACATATACACCGGATGGTAATTTGCTTATATGGGCGTGAAATTAGTCCAGAATCAACCGAATGGAACAGTGATATATGGTTTTTGGTCGTGCTTATTTGAGAAGGGGTTTTTGAAAAAAAAAAAAAAAATTACAGAGTGGTGTTTGGTTTACTATTAGACATCAGAGAGTTGCAGGGACGGTAGGGTGGAGATAAAAAAAAAAGAACGTTATATTTGAATTGATGCTAGCCCCTTTTCTCCTATGGTTCTCCGCTTTATCTCTTCTAACGTATCTCCATATCTCTCTTCGGCAAGAGCAGCATAGAACTAAAATATGAATAGTACTTCAAACTACTAATATGGTTATATTTATTAGTCTAACTAAAATACATTTCCATTGATCACTTCATATTTTATTATTTTCAACTAATTTTAGGTTTTCTTTGTACGTTCATTCTCATTTTGGGTTTGTTTATTTCAAAGACAGCGTTTCCTTTAATGTGTCACAAATAAAGGTTAGAGGCACAATACTGAATTTGATGCTAGAATTGAAATAATTACTTGATATCAATGTAATTTTATTTTCGTTAACTAACTCACACTTGGGAACTTATTTGGAGTGTTTGTTTCCAGGGAGGAGCGTTAAGGTAACTTTTTTTTAGGTCCCTTGATAGAAAAGCTATAACTAAAGGAACCTTTTATTCCCGCTCATGGTGTCCGTTCGTCCGTGTCCAGAAATTAAATCTCAGTAACTACAAGGCGTAGAGAGATGCTTGAGAAGTCGTTCGAAAGGTCTTGACTAAACTATCTTAGGAAAGAGATAACCGTCTTGATTGGTGCTGTGGTTCGCCTTGCCAGCCTATATTCTAAAAAAATCAATTGTTCTAATTGGTTCTATTCAGTTAGACCTAGCTGCGCCAAACCTCTCATAAATATTGTTCGATACAATATTAAAACACTGAAAGAGCTTACGTTGCTAAGCAACCCACTTTCCAATATTGTCAGCCTATTTTCTATTAAAGTATCTTTGTTTTCAAGTTGTTTCCATAATTTTAGTCATAGCAGCATAAAACTTGGCATAAATATTATTTGACGTGCATGGGCAAAGATAGGCATCCGGGGCACTACTTACATCAACATTTACCGGTACTAATAGTACAAAATAATTGTTTATCTACGGGGAAAGGGTAAATAAAATAAAGAGCAAATATGCAAAGGTAAATTTCGTAACGAGCGCGAGGGGAAGAACTTGACTCATAAGCATTTCTATAACAGAAAAGTGAAATATAATCCCGTTGTCAGTGTTGGCAGCTCGTGCCAAAAATATATATCTCCTGAACCAAATGCTATCAAGGGACCATTTGCGATTATTGGTAGAATCGCTGCCGCTCTGACATGTTTTATTATAGTCTCCTTATGCAAAGCGTTAAGAAGTCGATTTTAGTATCTCAAGAATGAAGATCGCTGTAACTCATGTTGCGTAAGTAAAGAGTAATAGCTTTTTGACATTAATAACGGAAACTAATAAAATCTAATCTAGCGTGAATAAGTGGAGAAGCCAATCACATTATGCTTATGCCATACAGCTCAAACTGACCAAATACTATAGATGGCTCAGCCTTTTTCCGGTTTGACTGCACGCTCCAGTCACGTGGTCTTCAAAATACACGACAGCGCTGTTGCAAATTTGTTAAAATCTCATTTGTTTTGCTATCTCATGTAGTTGATAAGATAAATGAATTGTATGGGCGGTAACAGCACTATGACTTACGCCCGTCCCGGTTATGTAGTTGAAACAGCTTATAAGTTACTACAGAAGCAAGCTTTTACTGTATTTTTTCTGACGTGGCAACAGCGGGGATAACATGAGATCACCAGCAGCCAACCACAAGCGAGTTGTTGTCTGCTATTTGTGCTGCTTCTACGTCGCGGCGACCTAAGTTTGCTTTTACAGTCATCTACCTAAGAAATCAACTATAGGAGAAATTTCTTTACAGTAATTATTGGTGTTCAAACGTCTGTTACGTCAGATACTATACCAAAGAAACTGAGAAAGTGCTGCTTCTGGTTAGAGTTGAAAGGCAAGCATGTCGTCTGCTGTACCAGCTGAAGGCTGCAGAACACGTTGCCAAATTTCTACACCTCAAAACGCGCTGGCATTATTCTCACAATGAAAAATGTTAACAGCTGACGGATTATGGGCAACGCTGGGATGCAAACTAACCTACTCTCGCTACCCAGTAGCGCTTATTAGATATTGGTAAAGATGTGGCGAAGGCTTGTTGATATTAGTTTACGTATTCAGTACCGCTTCTGTCATTTCTGGCGCTCTGTACAAGTATGAAGTCCCTTTAAAGCAGTTAGTAATTCCGTGATAGGTAACGAAATTCAAGTCTGTGTAAATTAAATGAGTTCTCATGCAATCACAAGGGCAATGCATAATAAACATCCGGGGGTGTAGCCAACGTGACATGAAACATTACAGCCGTTTATTGTTCGATAAAGTTAAAAAGTAGAAGAATAAAAATTGATCTTTTGTTCTGAGTCTGTTTCACAAGCTTTTTTTTTTTAATGTTGAATAAAAGAGAGAAGTTAGTTTATTCGCAACTGAGCTCACGCTCAATCTTCGGTACAAGCGGTCCTAGTTTCAATCCTCGACGGAAGCTCTTAATTTCCAGCTACGTAGGCCTACTTGAAATAAGAATTACTGAACTCGGTCTTGAAAGAGTAGTTCAGGGATTCTGCCAGAATTTACAGTTTGGGGAGGTGTAAATTCAAAAGTGAGAGGTTGTTACAAGATTTTTTTTCGATACGTACCGTAAAATTTTAATAAGAGGTGCTCGTGAATTTGGAAGCTTGATATCGCACGTTAGAAGGGTCTGTTAGAATCACTGGAGTAGTTGGTTGCAGGGTTTCCGCCAGGATTTTCAGTTTGAGGCGGTTGAAATCAAAATTGAGAGGGTGTAAGATGGACTTTTGCATAGTTTCTATTGATTTTTCACTGCAGATTTTTTTTAAGTTGGGGGCTGTTGTCTAGATTTTTGGGGTGAAATCCCTACAGGTGGGGTCAGGCGGAATCACTGGGGTAGTTGGCTGTACCATAGATATCGTTACACAGACCACGTAACAGATAGTAGGGTTGCCCACGAGACGAGACAGAACTTTCATAATATACTCTATACATCTTTTGGAAACTAGGGAGCGTGGATCTCGTCTCGTGGGCAACATTAAGGCTCTAGGCCAATTTTAGGAATACACAGGATTAAATTGTTGAATACTAACGGAGCCATTGGAGTGGCAAGGGTAGACGAATGAAGTCAAGCAGTTCCATTGGGCGAACCATAACAGACGAGACGAGATTTAGGCTGTCTCGTTTCGAAAATTTCTTGTCCGGCAAGTGTCTCGTCTCTCAAAGATGTATACTTTGCATTATGAGAGCTCTGTCCCGTCTCGTATTCTATAGCTATTTATCTGTCTCGCTTCGTCCTTGGCAAGACTAAGTGATATGTGGCCGGTTTTCAGAACCAGTTTGAATTCACAAGAAGAGATTGGGATTTTACGATATATGTATCGTTCGATCGATCAATGTTTCGCAATATCGAAATGATCGAAAACTAATATATGAAATATCAATATAGAACAATATATTGATATCAGTATTCGGTTTTTAACGATATATCAGTATCAAAAGTATTAGATTTGATATTAATGATATTTGATATCCAGTGATATATTGATATGATTATTACAATATATTCAATGAACTTTGATATGAACCCTACTCGGCATGTCATTTCGTTAACACTCATATTTGATTCGCAACGAGTTTCGATACGAGTGATTTCGATTTCCGATGATATTTTGTGATAAATATTATTCGAATTGCCACCATTTTTTTTTAATTTGAAATATACTCGATGACGATAAAGGGTTCAAAAAAATACAGAAAACTTTGAGAGTCTCCTTAGTGAGTTAAATAATGGCCAAGCAATTGATGTTATTGCGATTAAATTTATTAAAAACCTAGGCGAGAAAGTGAAAGGTGAAATGCTGTGACTCGACAACGTAATTTATAATTCAGGAGAATAGCCAAGCGACTACCTAGAGAGAGAGAGAGAAATGATTGCATTGGAAAAGAAGAATGCAAGATGTGAAGATTACGGATCAACCTAACATAACATTCAGCAAAGATTTATCTACACATATTAAACAGAAGAGAGGAACAGTTTGGATTCTCGACCTACGGCACAAAGTGATGTGTGATGGTCAGTCCCACACTCGACCGCCTTTACCTCCCAAGGTGCGTACGAATATCAAGGACCCTCTAGTACTCAGTTTGATAGGAAGCTGAGTGTACCTTATAGCGCCAAGCATGGGAGCACCGAAAAAGTAGTCTCCAGCGTATTGGCCGCGATTTGAACCCAGGTCGCTCGATTCGTAGTCAGACACGCTATCGCCTGAGCATCGTCCACTTCCATATAGAGTAAAGTACAGGAAGTATTTGTTGACTTGGAAAGGGCATTCGATCGAGTCAGCTGGGAAATCTTAATACAAGCATTGACAAATGCAGAAAAGATACGGAAAGATGGATAAGAAACTACCTTCTAAATTAGAGACTAAAGGTAAATGTAGACGGCGACTACATACCAGAGGGAATAGTATAGGCTGTGGGGAGAAACAACGAGTCTCATCCATTTAATTTAATATATCACTAGAATAAGTTGTAAAGAGATTCTTCGAAAGCGGAGTAGTTACGAATGGAGCAAGAAAAATAAAATGCATTATATTATGTAGATGATGTGGTTCTTCTTGCAGAAAATGAAACATCACTTAAAAAGCAGTTAAAACAGCTGCAGGAAAGCTGTGAGGAACATAGAACGAATATAAACGTAAATAAAACGAATTGGATGCAGCAGCAGGAGCGTATCTTGTGGATTATCTAGGCGACCACCGCAGTCTAAGCTTGTGAACAACTATTTTCATCTGCACACGTAATATTCATTTACATGAAAGGGAGGCCAGAACACCTATCATCATCATCATCAGTACTATGTGTGACCTCCGTACCCTCTTTCTACTTATTACTGTGGCTAGTGGTAGTCCCAAGCTGTGAATCCAGAATACGCCACTGAATGAATGGTAATTGGAACAAATCAAATGTAGCTAATTTTAAGTGAAATGTAAAAAAAAAAAAAAAATTGAAGGCGAAAATAGCTGTGTCAAAACAGGCTTACACTAAGAAGCATAATCTCTTCTTCAAATCGATGAACGAAGAGATGAATTAAATGTTTTGTATGAAGTATTTTGTGTCGTATGGAGCAGAAACGAAGAGTGAAAATAGATTACTGGAAGTGTTTAAAATGTGAACATGGAAAAGAAGATGTATAAAGAGGGAGTGCTGAAGAGACGAACAATACTAGAAACAATAAAGGTTAGAAAAATAAATTGGTTAGAACATTGGCTGGGCGGAGATTATATACTGAGAGATGCGACTTAAGACAAGGTTGAGCGGAGGAGGAATCAAAAAGAAGACGACTTCAACTTCTTGACAGTATAAATGGTATGTTGAGATAAAAAGAAAGAAGCAAGATTAGGATGAATAGGAAGAAATGAATAGAAATTCGCTAACAACATGGAAAGTCGTAGATTGCACAACCATATTAAATGATAAGACTGTGTAATACTGCTCTGCAAATGAGTTCAGCTCGTATTAACAGGCTAAGCGCGCTAGCAACTTTTTTTCTGGGAAGTTAAAAAAATGATCAATTAAATACTTTTTCATTCTTTTGGTACTCGTGTGTTGGTAGCCACTGGAGGCTGAGGCACCATCTAATCCTAAAACTTCCTTGATCTCATCTAAGAATCTATATTGTGTGTGTTTAAACAGGGGTAAAATTGTGACTCATGCCCTCTAAATTTTCGTGAACCCCACTATAGTTTGTGACTGGTAACGTTCCTGATTTTTTTTTACTTATGGTCTTTAGGCATCTTAGGGTCAGGTGGGGGAGAGGATATTGGAAGGTAGTTAGTCAGGGCCTAGTTCTTAGGTATATCGTCCGGGCATTTGTCTAGTTTGAGTGAGGAAAATCCCTAGGAAAAATTAAGTCAGGATGGACGGCTGCAGGGATCGTTCCCAGGATTCTCCGATTGCTAAGCCACCCTATATACCACTGAGCTACGGCAGCTTGGTCTGTTGTGTTCTTGTTGGAAGGAGGATAACATAATAAAAATGATTTTGAGTCCATCCAATCAGGGATGTATTTAGGAGGTGGATCCAGGGGATCCGAACCCCCCAAATTCAGAATTTTAGTGAGAATTAGTCTAATTTTAGGTGTAATTATCCGTATTTAATATACGTTTCATGCCTATACATACCTTGAACCCCTCCGCCGGAAGACCGTGAACCCCTCAAAATTCGAACTTTTGGATGCGTGCCTGGATCCAAATAATAAGCAAAATATTTTTAGTAGGCAATTTTGTGAACACATTTTTAGTTTGATCTGTATACAAGTAAGTCTGAATTAAAACTCTACAGGTGTGGACATGAGGTCAAGGTGTAACCAAAAAAAATAGCATTTGTTACAATCAATAACCAATGTGGACATGAGGTCTAGGTGAAACTAATAAAAATAGCATTTGTTACAATCAATAACCACTATTTAAAAGAAGAAAAAACACACACACATTACTGTTAGGAAAGTTAATTCTTATGTTTCACATTTCTAAACGTACGCTAAATAGATTAGGTTCCAATAGGTTAGGTTATATTATCTTCCGTTTAATGCTAGGGCCGAGAATATATATTATCCCATTAACTCCCACAAGTTAAACACTTCTGAAAGTATCTTCAGTATTTTCTCTATGCGGTTCGTATACTGTCCTGTACTTAAAGTAACGCATACAATGATTAATACATACACATGAAAAATACATAAAGGTTAGTATTTCCCAACTATAGCCACAACATACATTACCATAGGTTAGTTCGGTAATACACATAAGATTATTTCCCAATTAGACTACACATTATAAATCCAAGCATTATCAATAACCTCACATCTAACATGCAGTTAGTTTGCTTTTAACACATTGACAGAATTAGGTTTAGTTAGGATAGTTTGCATGCAGTACATTTCCTTTAGCGTATCCCTCCAACCATAACAAAAGATTATCCAACTTCACAATAGCAGCATATCCAGACAAAGAGCATCTCCGTAAACACAGATCTACGTAGCTCAGTTTATGGCACTACACCCATAACATATTCTGTGCATATTATAGTACAGCCATCCCAACTATATCCAGGCATAGCATGCGGTAATAATAGAGTGTACCACTTCTGTGCTCCAAGCATAAACACAATATCACAGGGAATAAATCAGTAAATTCCATACTCACTGCTAGTATTATTATTATGTGCATTCTTTAAGTCCTGTAACATCCAAAGATTCTTACAAGTCTAACATCCAAAGATTCTTACAAGTCTAAATTTCCTTAAGACGAAGTAAATTATCGTATCGCAAATTCTCCCATAAGTGATTTACACATAAACGTTATTTTTCCACTACTAGAAAGTTCCATGACCAATTGTCAATATTTAGTCTCGTATATTCGAACTCATAAGTTTATCATCTGTTTTGGTTCCCAAACAAACATTACTTTCATCCATTGATGAATACCTGTCTCGGACTGATCGATTTGCCATTTACCATGATTCATTACGCCATGTTTCATCCAATTTCGTATTTAACAATTACAAACAATTAAACCGTAACTTGTGTGAACCAATAGGCTTAGACATGCACAGTCTAATGCCACAGACAACAATGGTTTCCTTATTCTTAAAATAGAATGATATGTAATATTTTAGTTCCCTGAATTAAAAAAAAACGCATCAATGTGCGGGTTTCTGTAGAACATACAGTAGAATGATGTACTATACTTCAATTACTCCGAAAATATTGCTAGTGCGTTGCTAGTCTTAAAGGACATTAACTACATCCCCTTTACACATGATTGCAAATTGATCAACGGATCGTTCATTCAGTGAGGGTTATTAAATGCTTATTGTTTGAGCTACAGGTCATGTTTTAACCGTTCTTTTTTAGCACAAAATTTGCCAATGATGCACTGACTCGCTAAAAACTTGCAAGAAAGGAAACAATTGAATAGCGCTACTCTAACTCGAGAGAGGGGGGCTAGTGGTAGCGGAAGTAAGTGCGTTATGAAGCCAGTGAAGTGGAAAGAAGGACGGGCGCCCTGTGGCTCCAATCATCACATTACTCTATTATGACAAAACGACCGAGAGAGAGAAAATGCATCCAGAGAGAGGGGAGGGGGGGAGTGAAATCAAATTATTTCCTGCCTCCCGATTCTGCTCATCGCTGCTGACATCCATGTCCACACTGCTAGGTGCGTCACTGTTGCTAATCCTGTAGAAGCTTCTGCACCAAGAATTTTCTTTTAAATGTTTAAAATTTAAGAAAATAATAACAAATATTGGAGGTGTAACGATAATGAAGGTCTCTTGACAAGATGAACCAATGGTTGGTATTTTCTTTCGCCATGTGAAGACCAAGTGGCCGTAGCTCATTGGTGAAGCGTTGGCTTCGCATTTGGGAGGTCTTGGGTTCAATGCCAACAATCGACCATCATCCTGACTGAGCTTTCTCCCTCAGTCACAGCAGGCAAATGTCCGGATGGTGTCTTCAAATTAGACTCTGGCCGAATCCTTCCCGTATCCTTTCTCCTACCCTATTCGAACTTGTGACAACTGACTGTCTTTGTTTTCTTCTATGTGATTGAGTTTATAATGTTTTTGTTATGTATATAGAAATATTTCCTTATAAAATGGAAGACTGTAAATAGGCATTAGCCTGTTGTTTTCCGAATAAATAAATATATCTGAGCCTTAGATGCGCAAAGGCTATAAAATAAATTCAAATTCAATATGTCAGGTGGAAATAACGTCCTAAAAATGAGACCCAAATATATCTCCACCCTCGACTCTAATTACAAGGGACGAATGAAACCATTTATCTACCGTACCCTAGCATCATAGAATATCGACACAATACTGGCCCAGTATTGGGCCGATACTGTCCCAACATCCTGTGCTGCTAGGGGAGATACTGTCCCGACATCCTGTGCTGCTAGCGGAGATACTGTCCCGACATCCTCTACTGCTAGGGGAGATACTGGCCCCGACATCCTGTGTTGCTAGGGCACATAGTGGCCCGACATCCTGTGCAGCTAGGGGAGATACCAAAAAGAGGTAGAATAAAGATAGCGTTACATAGTGTCCCCTGTGGGTGAGTGGTAAGGCTCGCTTCCTTGTAATCAAGGGATCCCTGGTCCAATACCCGGTGGGAACACAAGTGCTTCGAAGTAAGGAAAGCCATACTTCCGGAAAAACAGTTTTTCAGGTTCCGAAAAACATTTTCCTTTTTCCATTTGCCGGAAAAAAAGCCATTTTCCGGACATTTTGCTGTTTTCCATCTTCGTTCCGGTAAATTTTCTGTTTTCCAAAAAAAAATCCCGCTTTCCGTTCTGAATTTTACGGTTTCCAGGAAATGAATTTACCTTTTCCGTTTTTTTTTTAATGTTGACATACCTAGTTTGAACCACTCTTTAAACTGTAGGTCCCATCCTTAGAATGCTATCTTCTTCCGATGGAAGGCAAGGAAAATTCACTATTGATTCACCTCACTACGGGACTTACGTTTTGGAGACCTGTGTCAGGACAGAACACATTATCATCATCATGTAATCTGACAACTTACTTTTATTTTGAACTCTAATCTCTTCCCTTTACAGCCCATTAAAATCCTTTTTTAAAAATATTTTGAAGTAAACGCCCCTTGCTTTTGCTTTTAGTTTCTGTTAAGAGAAAACTAGATGTGTTTGCCGCGTGTCTGCTCACATGCACTGTGATAATTAATCAATCAGTTTGTAATAGTCATTGCTTACTTAAAATTTTGCCCAAACCAAGTCAGATACTATAAACTGAAAAAACACAAAGTAACACAATTTTAGCTGTTCTTGTTATCATGTTTGTCAAATATAAATGACCGTGCAATAACGTGACATGATTAGGGTTCGGCACATTGACCCGGATTATCTGAACCCTAACGGATTCGGTTCCGGATACTATTGGCACCCGATACCCATATGGAATCGAGCATTCGGATCTTGGAACCAGGTACCCTGATCCGGATCTTGGAACTGAGGATCCGGATCAGAACTGTATCTTGAAACCGATGAACCGGATCCGGATTTTGGAAACGGTTCCTTTGGACTCCGGATCTCAGTTCCGCGCACCCATACAGATGTTCGTAATAGCCTAATGCAGACACGAACAACAGTTACTGACCGGAAATACGCCTGATCTATTAAAGTTACTCTCTCTTCACTCTATACACTGTTAGTGGTTTCCGCCGGTGAACACTTGGCGTCGCTAAATACACAAACTTTGACTTTACTCCTACGTCACAGATGCGCATCTTCCCTAAAGGTTACAACCAACTTTACTGAAGAGAATAAGCGAGACAGAAACAATAGTGGATAAATAGAGAAGAGAAAAAGAAACTGTTTAGGAGATTGCGTACGGAAGATATTTTGTACGGGATTCTGCCCGGTTTTTCAGTTTCGGTGGGGGGAGGGAAATGAAAAGCAAAGCCAAAGTAACGTGAAAATCTGATATTAAGACATAATTGGAATACATAAAGAGGTCAAAACTTATCTTGAAGGACCTACCCTCTTTGTGATAGTAGTGGGGAGTCTGATTTTACATGTGCAGAAATGGTCCTTTTTAAGATAACTCAATATAACCATCAATAATCGTAGAGGTTGGCAACAATGTTTGCATTCAGAAGGGAAGTGGTGTTAAAGCAGCAGGGTGGCGTTGGCAATCTGGCCAGCGTTTAGTTAGGGGGGAGGAAAGAGGGAAATCATCATCCCCTCCTCATCAGATGATGAGCAACAGACAAAATGATGAAGGAGGGAGGGAAAGAAGGGTGCTTTTGCTCGCTGCTGCTACTGCCCAGAAGAAATATCCTACGGTTTCCAAACTCCAACATCCTGTCAATCAAGACGAGAAGCCCCTTGTCTAGGCAGTTACATACAGCGTCACTCAACTCATCAGAGGGCGCCTTCCCGCGTTCACTGCGGTAATATTAGGAACTGCATAAAGAGAGAGAGAAAAAGAAAGGTCAAAAAGGGTCAAAATCTCAAGTGTTTGCACAAGCATTCTTACAGAGGGGTTGGGTGAATAATAAAGGTTCAATATTCACTCACTTTCTGATATGCATGCAGAGCGTCCAACTGTATTTCCTTACGGAACATTCAATTGTAATATGAATGTTTATCATAAATATTTTACCGTGAGGTTTTTTTGACGAATTAAATTTTTATTTATGTCCTTTAGGCATCTAAGGCTCAGACCAGCAGCGGTTTCGTTCATTAAATTGTAATTAACTTCCTAAACGAGCCTATGGGCTTCGAGGGATGGAACATAATGTTTTTGGTGACCAAATCATTCTGTTCAATGGACCCCTATCGGTTTCGAAAGCAGTTCAACACACACAAAGCAAGCGTGCTATAAGCATTTAGTCAGCAGGGAGCAGAGCTAAAACCGAGCCAATTTCGTTGACCCGTCCTGATCAGAACATAGGTGACGTCGCGGCCCGGTGTCTCGGTCTGAAACTTAAACCGATTGACCCAGTCTGACAACTACAATGAAATGGAAATATTCGGCTTTGTATCGTACTCTGTGTATGTAACACCTTCGGTGGCAATCACACGTGAAAGGAACACTGTTCAGATACAAGGATCACTCTGTTTTGCCCTTCGGGTCACCGGCTCAGACTGGGTCCTAATCATAGACCCCATGGTTCTGTCCAAATTGTGAACCGAATGACCAAGTGACCTGTTTCAGCTCTGGCCTGGAGTGCAATGTGAGATTTGAGTTTGACTCTCGATGTTCATTATATCTGGTGTAGTAAAAAGTAGTCCATTATTTTTGCATGACATTGAAGGCTTGACTTACCATAGTTAGAATGATCCGATTTAGGTCACATATGCGCCGTTTTGTTCGATAACGTGTTGCCATTTGGAAGGTAATATCATGATGCCTCTCTCATAGAAGCCCTTGTCCATATTGGCAAAAAATTGAGACAGTCGATGTTCACAAGCCTCTTGAAGCGAATTTTGCACCAGCAAACGTGTTCGCCATGGACAGGAACAGATGGTAATCACTCGGTGCTAGGTCCGGACTATAAGGTGGATGCATAAGAACCTCCCAACCAAGCTCCTGGAGCACCTGGCGAGTCACTATCGATGTGTGTGGCCTGGCGTTGTCCTGGTGGAACACAATGCCTCTCCTATGGGCCAAAGCTGGCCGCTTCTGGGCGATTGCTGCCTTCAGACTGTCCAATTGTTGACAGTATAGTTCCGAGTTAAGAGTTTGGCCGTAGGGGAGCAGCTCATAGTAGATAATTCCCTGCCAATCCCACCAAACACACAGCAAAACCTTCCTGGCCGTCAATCCTCGCTTGGGCACCGTTTGCGCCGGCGCACCGCGCTTCGACAACGACCGTTTTCGCGTGACGTTGTCGTAAGTGATCCACTTTTCATCACCAGCCACCAACCACTTCAGAAATGGGTCGCTTTTGTTGCGATTCAGTAGCGATTCGCAGATGGAAATTCGGTCCATGAGGTTTTTTGCGTTAACTCGTGTGGCACCCATACATCAAGCTTCTTTGTGTATCCAGCCTTATGCAAATGGTTCCACACGGTTTTTTGTGCAATGTTTAGCTCTTGGGCAATCGAAACAGTGCTTACATGACGGTCGGACGCGACAATGTCCATGATTTTATCGACATTTTCGACACTTGGCCTTCCAGTGCGTGGTACATCTTTGACGTCAAAATTACCGGCACGGAATCGACGAAACCAAAATTGCGCGTGATTGG
>JAGDQP010008257.1:0-23836 GCA_022664845.1 Lepisma saccharinum
ATGTACGGCTGTGAAACTTGGACATTGAATGCGCAAACGACTCAAAGGTTGAAAGTCACACAAAGAGCAATGGAGAGATGTATGCTAGGAATAACCAGGAGGGACAGGAAGAGAAATGAATGGATTCGCGTCCAAACAAAGGTAGAGGATGTAACCAAGACTGCGAAGAAGATGAAGTGGAGATGGGCCGGTCACATAGCTAGACGAACAGATGGAAGGTGGACGACAAATGTACTACAGTGGATTCCTAGAGAAAAGAAACGACCGAGACGACGTCCAAATGTAAGATGGGTAGATGAAATCAAGCGTTTTTCAGGAGCTACATGGATGAGGATATCAGCAGACCGAGATATGTGGAAAGAAAAGGGGGAGGCCTTCATCCAGTAGTGGATAGAAAACGGCTGAATATGATGATATATATATATATATATATATATATATATATATATATATATATATATCTTGTGAGGTATCATTGAACAGCTCTTGATGAATAATCTACAAAACAATAAATAGTTTCTCGATAGCTCTCATATAAGGCGAGATTTGAATTTTTGAAAATAAAAAAAAACTTGGAGATCTACCTCAACCTGTTGGCCTACCGAAAGGGATTTTTTTCAACTTGTCTTCAAAGAAAGGAGGAGGTTCTAAATTCAATGTGTGTGTATCTTGCGTCTGTCAGAGCATAACTTTTGAATGGAATTATGATTAACGAGAATCTCAACGTTGCCTAATAAGTCAACCATGACCTCTTCAGAATTTTTAGCAAACTACTTAGACCTTATTAGATAATTGGATCACCGCCCAAATACGCTGGGTACTTGGAATATTTGTTTTCCTTTTTTGAGGCATTCAGCTTTGCCCTTTACCCAAACAGGTTTACAGAAAAGAATGAATAAATAATAAAAGAGACTAGACAGAGTTATCACAGGTATAGCGTGACCCTTCAACATTGTATTTGTAGAAAGATAAGCCTTCTTAACTACCTTCAAACTAAAAGAGAGAAACAGAACTTCCTTTGTAAATATTCGAAGTAAATGCAAGATTTGATTTTGCTGTAGAATATTTAACTGAAACAGCTGAAACCTTGAAACAAACTCATTTTCTCGTTACAATGTTGACCTATTTGTGAACAGCAATCGCATTTCACGTGATAAAGCACTATGTTCGTCTTCAGAATATCCTAAGTTTGAATCTAGCAGGCTAATATCCTAGCTGATGGTTTTGCAGTCTTACCAGGTTAACAATACCGGTATGGTACCTTCAAACTAGATTCTGGCCGACTCCCTCTCCTTTACTCTACTCCGGTCTCAGCCACGTACGTATAAAGGACATAAATATAATTCAATTAAAAGTATCAACTTCGGAATTCGATAGAATTTAATTAATACTTGTAAGAGCTTATAATTTATCTCAGTTATTTCAAAATATTTATATTTTTAAATTTGTAATTTAAATTATGATAGCAAACGAGATAAATTTGTAGCTGTTTTACCACCAAACACTTGTCAAAACTTAATATGTCCCTTAATAGCAATACTAAAGCAAAAGGGATTTACTATTCCCGTTCATGGTGTTCGTGTCCAAAAATTCGTGATTGATGGAGTGACTCAGGTTCCATCTCCTGCCGGATAGTCTGGGTACTTTTTTCTAATCAGATCATTCGGTCTCCAGATCTACCACTGTAGGTCGTAGCTGTAGTTCGCTTTGTGATTATGCTAGAGACTTGGACTAAACGTTTTAATTTTGAAGTAGTCAAAGTGTACGTGCAGGAACAAAGGAAAGTTATTGGGGGCCAAGGGCAGATTGATTCCCATATACTTACATGAAAATTTGCCAATAGTTGATAATACGCGTTTCTCTAACGGAAAAGACGAAATATAATACCGAACAATTATGTATATATGCAGAGGTAAATTTCTTAAGGAGAGTGGAAGGCCTTGGTCCCCAACCCCCGACTACTTACATCTAAATTCCATAATAGAAATCAATTCTCTATGGGAAAGGACGAAAATCAATAACAAATAATGGTGTGTATATGCAGAAGTATTTTACAAAAATTAATGCTTGCGCGCCCAATGCTATCAAGGGAGCAAAGCCATTGCGATTGTTAGTAGAATCGCAGCTCCAACTTCTTATTAAAACACTCGAAAATAGCCCCTCTATAAAGATTAAAAAAAGAACACTAGAAAATAGCAATATTTCTACAAAGAAAAGAATACACTATATTTTACACAATATTATAAAAAAAAAACCAGTAACGTAATGTTAATTGATAATACAGTGTTATAATAATAATAATAATAATGTGATATTAATCGTCGAACCATCAGTATGTTTTCGTGCAAAATTCTACTTTTGTTTTCAAAGTTACTTTGCTCGTCAGCTACTGTAAATAGACAACTCATTTAACAAAAAGTGACAAATATCAGAAGCTCAAGTCGGATCATACTATGGGCCAACTAGCACACGATATTCCTGTAATATTCTATTCGGATCCTGAGTGTGCGTAGAATGCCACGGAACTAATTAGGATCAAATAATAAAATTCCAAACATATACTTTCATAATATTGAAAGGATACTGCAGGTTAGAGCTTGCGGATCCCTAGAATATTCTAATAAGGAAGGTTACCGAAGTGTCACACTCGGATTTGTTTGATACTCCTACAGTGGATAAAACAAGCCACCGTAGCTCAGTGGTAGAGCGTTGGCGTAGTATTCGGGAGGGTCCTGGGTTCGATCCCAGCGGCCATCCTGACAGGTTTCATCTGTCACAGCAGGCAAATGCCGAGATGGCACCTTCAAAATAGACCCTGGCTGACACCTTCCCGAATCCTTTCCCCTCTCTATCCCGGCTTGAGCCTTAGATACCTAAAGGCCATAAATAAAAACTCATTCATTCCTACAGTGGATAAAGAAAGCACGTTTAGGGATACGGTTGGGGTCTCCTTAGCATAAGTCCCGTTCCAGTTCGGTATGTCAATTTTTCTCCTACCAGGTGAAAACGCTTCTGCGAAACGTTGCCGCTTTTCTGTTCTGTTTGTGGAGTTCGTGTACACCTGTCTTGGTAATTAATAATCTAAGTACCTCGTTTACCATCTTATTTATATATATCGGCTGTAATTACTTTATTCTCTATCTAGAGTTAATATTTATTACTTAGATCGCTGTTGACGGGTAAAATTATCTTTCGCTCGTTTACATATGTCTATGGTGTTAGTTCAAGTAAGGGGTTACTCGTACGTACGTTTTTAGTTACAGGGTTCCCACTCATTTGCCAAGATCAAATTCCGTGACTTTTCCACGTTTTCCAGGTCAGTACTCAGAAATTTCCAGGTACCCCATTTTGTATATATATCATAATTCCATGGGAAAATAAAGATACATCAAAATATTTAACTGTATTCTTTTCTTAAATTGCTTCATGGTTGGCACATTAGCCTCCAAGAAATTTCAAAAACGATCTAACATTAAATGCCTGCTGTAGCTAAATGGACTTCAAACAATAAGCTATCAAATTCCCTGACTTTTCCATGTTTTCAGACATTTTTAGTAAAATTCCCTGACTTTTCCGATGACTTTTTAGTGCTAAGCTGGATTCCCTGCCTTTTCCAGGTGAGTGGGAACCCTGTAGTTAGTATTAAAAGGCCAATATTAATGTTCCTACCTATTTATTAGAATGCCAAGGAATATAATACATGTGACATATTCAGAACCGAAGTAGTAGTCAAGACAACATCGCATTATTATTATATATCAAATATATTCCATTGTTATCCTCAACAACCACTCCTCCTCCTGGAAAACCGAAGTTTCCTTATATAAAATCTAAATCAATCACATGTTTATGCAATCCCATTACCACAAGTATCAGCATTCATAATAGCCATTGTCGCATAGACTTCATCAAAATTCAATATATCCAGTGTCGCATAGACTGATCAAAATTCTTTAAATCCAATCTCCCAGAGACTCATCTATATCCATAGTCATCATCATCCATAACCACTTTTCCGGGGCGTATTTGCTAATAATTTCCTATGTAAAGTTGTTGAATTCAAAATTTTTATACGAAAAGTGATTGACTCTGGTTGGAACTTGTCGAAATCCAACTTTTGGAACAATATTTTCTCTGCTTGCAAACCTGGTCAGTGTAGATTACTTGTTTCAACTAGGTGGTTACATCTGGAGTCAATCTTATTCTCATAGCGATCACAAAAATGAGATGTTACTGTAGTTTTGGCCATCTTACGTAACAAATCCTGTTTGTTCCATGGTACTTGTTTCCTGTTCAGATATCTAGCTGGCCTCGGTGGATTCGAAGTTATCTCGTCGCAAATTGTTGGTTCAAGTAAGGGTTTAATCGTACATACATCTTTAGTTAGTAAAGGCCAATATTAATATTCCTACCTATTTATTAGAATGCCAAGGAATATTCAGAACCGAAGTAGTAGTCAAAACAACATCGCATTATTATTATATATCAATCATATTCCATTATCCTCAGCATATGGATATGAAGATCCTTTTTTACTTTACCTTAGGTGTGATGAGGTTTTTTGGTAATTACTTTCATAATACCCCGGAGTCAATTACAGTCAAATGACGAGAGAAATCAATCTCTTCTCTGAAAGGTAAACGCTTAACTTTAATTTCTGTCATAAAAGTTCACTTCTTCTCTATACAACGTGTATTAGAGAAATAAATTCTTTTTTAGCTCGATATCAAGACTTCACCTGGATAGGAAGATATGTTTAAAATAGTACTTTAAGAAATGAGAACAAAGACTGCTTTAGATTTCACCTGATGATATCTTAACAAATTCAACTATATATTTGTTATACTGATTAATATGATAGTTATCGTAGGCTAACAATAGACATAATGATGATACAAGAAATTTTATATATATGGAGATAAATAGATAGATAAGGTAAATTTATGTGAAAATTGAAGGAAAATAAAGGAAAATGCTTACAGCCGTATTTTCCATCATTTTTCTCATAAATTTACTTAAAACTGCCCTCCCGGCTTTCCTTTGTGCTAGTTATTTATGGAAGTTGGAAGAACCCAAGGAAGGCTACAACTTGTTCTCTCGTAACTTTCGCCGCCAGATGGCAGGTCGGTACCAACGCGCCATTAGGTATGTTGAACACTCACTGGTACAGCTCGTAGATAAGGCTGGGCTAGTTGAGTTAGTTGCAGGCAGAGACCCAAAGTATATCTCATTAGTTTTTTGTTACATATTTATGTACATATTTCGCAATATGATACATCAAAATGCTAGCTCTATTTATAAGAAACCACCAGTTCCCTTTTTTTCAATTCAATAGGCTTTTGTCTGTAGTACCTTTGGCGCCTAGAAAGGATGAGCCGTACTGTTTCTCTTCTTCCACCCCTCTCTTCTACCAGTCGTGAAGATTTTCCAGTGAGGTTGTAAAGAGACCGCTTGATGCCTACGGGGAGATGACAAAGTCATTGTATACTAAAAAATACTCTCCTGGAATGACTGAAAAAGGTGAGGGAGAAAAAGATGTAAGCCCACATCATGTCATGTAGATTGTAAATAGCTATTGCGAAGGTATTCAGAAATACATTTTTTCTCTCTTGTCTGATCCAGAAACAGTTCTTTTTTATGCGCGTAATAATTTCATGTGTCTGAGGTTGGTGAGTAAAAAAAAGTAATAAACAACTTTTTCAAAACATACTTTCCCTTTAAAAAATCAAAATAAAACAATTAGTACGAAAAAGTAAAAAATAATTTTGTTTGTGCATGGGCGCGCTCTCATATGCAGTCACTTTATAAATTCTTCAATACCGGTATGCGCGCCCTATGCTTTTCTTTTTAGTCATGCACAAACAAAATTATTTTTTACTTTTTAGTACGAATTGTTTTATTTTTTTACGAAAAATATGTTTTTAAAAAGGTTTTTTTTTTTATTTCGGTGTTCGGATACATTTTCCTTACACTGTAGTAGGATTTGCCCATGCCCCTTCTACAGCCGACTGGGAGCTCACACATTCATCTCTCCGTTCCAGCTGATAGAAGATTTCGTCACATTTCTCTCTCTCTCTCTCTCTCTCTCTTCTATCGAGTCACGTTCACCTGTATCACCCTTCAAGAAGTTCCTAGTTCGTCCGCCTGACTGCCACCTACTTGGACTTGCTCGAGTGTATGTTTCGTTCTTCGCTGGACAGATGGCAGCATATCTGCTGATCCTAACTGATTCGAGAAAATCCCGCTAATTTGTCAGAAAATGATTGAATTTCTCGCGGACACTTCGAAAATTAATGCTTTATTTTATATACAGTGGTGAGAAAGGCGAGAGGGATTGTGTGGACATAATGTGTGTTGTGATTATCATTTTTATTTAGCCAATATCCTGAAAAAACTCAATCCCCCGCGCTCCTATGTGTGTGAGATGACGTAAGCGGATAAGCTGCGTGTGGGAACATATTGATACTTACTGCGGGGCCGCACAAGGGAGGATGTATGGTTGTGCCCCAGGCAAGATTCGAACTAGTATTTTCTATTGGTAATTTTAAATTACACACCTGAGGAAGAGGGAAACTAACGGCTACGCGGAAAGTCGTTGGCGGCAACAACATTCGACAGTGGGTGATGACAAGAGGTTGAGTGTTGTACACACAGACAGACCAACGACTTTGGCAAAAAAGCTACGAAAGTGCTCGGAATGATTGTCGAAGTTGTGGTTTGTAGATCAATGAACAAGCAGTGAAGTGCACGTCATTTATAACAATTCTGGTGCTATTACACAATGAAGACAAAGGTGGAACTGTGAAAATGATGCATGCAGTGAAACCGCAGGAACTGAACAGCAGTAGTTCGTTTCGTAAATTATCGGTTCGTGCGTAACCCGTCTGAAATCGAGTGTGTCCATTTTTCTCTGCACAAATGCTTACATGAGGAATAATCAGAAAGCACAAATATTAGTGTCATTATCCGTTATATGGCATTTTACGAACTCGTCCAATATGTGCGTGTAAATTCATATGATGATACATAAAAATAGTATTTAGTCTAAAAGTGTCTGCTGTGTTTCCCAAAAAAATTAATGTGTTGCATGCTTTAGTTAGTTATGAGTACCATTCTGTGCCCTACCTTGAATATTAAATCAAATACTACCTTCAGGCGATTGATGTGCAAAGCCCATGAAAATTAGGGTTACCAGGGATTTTCATTTTCCCTGACTTTTCCACGTATGTAGAGAACATTTTCCAGATTGAATTTCTTGAGTTTCTAGTGGATATTTTAGCTTCTAAAATTAGTAAATCTTTGTTAGCTAAAAGTTATATAAAAAATGTACAGAAAGGCCCACAACATCCACCCTCTGCCTTTCTGTGTATTTTTATGACATTTATTCGAAAATACATGAACCAAATTGTCACTAAGTTCACAAAAAGTAAGACTGGTACAATGAAGTTCAGTTGGTCGCCTTAAGTTCTTCGAGTCCTTCATGCTAGAGAGTTTAGTCGTAAAACAAATACTCACAACGCTTTGCATGGTCAAAAGCAGATAAGTAAAAGTAATAACGTTATTGATTTTTTGTGCTATTAACAAATAAATTCCCTGACTTTTCCAGGTTTTCCAAGTACCTGGTAACCCTGATTGCATGCATTAATATAGTGTACAAGGGAACATCGTAAGAATGATTATAGTTCGTATGTGCGAAACAGGTCAGGTTTGTGGTTTATTTTATTGTGTTCCCACACGATTTGTGGTGAAGCCGATACGCATATAATTATTGTCACATTGATTCGGCCGGCAAATTAAAGCAGAGGAGTGTTCCGTATAATGTCATGCGTCTGCATCGTGAAGTAGGGGAAGCGTAAGTGTTCGAATCAGGTGCCTTGTCTAACGCCGCTTTGGGTCTATTGTTATTGGTCCAAACCATCTTTTTTATATAACTGGACCGCTATTATATTTATATTATTATAACTGGTGCAATAATCCTGCGTCTCTTGCATACTTTCGACGTAGTTTGCAAATAAAACGATTTCATTCATCGCTCAGTCACTCCTCATCAAATATTTTTATTTTTGTGCTGCCGAAACCAAGGAAAGAAAATTTGGGTGGGGGGGATTATTTTTATGTGTATGTTTGTGTTTATTTTTATGTCAGATCGTTGCCAATTTAGGTTAGTGTTTTAGTAAATTTTAGTTTGTTTGTTATACCACCTGTCATCACACGCTCTATGAAGGCAGCCGAAAGATCCGACACAAGCACTATCAGTTCTGTTGAGGCAGAAACTGTTACCCTGCAGAAATTTATTAAAATGTGGCAACAGAAAGAACGAGAGAGAGAGAACAGAAAAAAACAAGGGAAGGAACAGAGAGAAAATGAGAGGGTCAAAGCGTTAGAAAATACAATCACTAATAAAATCGATACTGTAGACACCTTTAAATGATAAAATAGCGCAGATTCAATCCGGTATTGAGAACGTTAGTGCTGATATCAAGAACGTTAGGTCAGAGGTGGACACATGTAAAAATTCAATCGACGGCGCAAAAGAAGAAATAAATCGCTCAATCAGCCAATTAACACGTAGGGTCAGTATCGTCCTGAACATTTCGAAGCACACGGGCGCACTTTAGTAGAACTCACCATTCGTGTCCAGAAAGTATACGAAAATTTATCAACAGGGTTCCCACCCAAACTAAATAATCGAATTCAGGGGGTTTTCCCGGTCTTTAAGGTCCAAAAATTTTCAATTTCACGGTTGGAAAGTTTACAAAAATAACCTTTACTACCGCACGACAACAATAAAAACCGCCCGGTGCAATAACGAAGCGTGGGCGGACCCCAGTGCCCAGCGCGGTGGTCGGTACATAGCAGTGGTATTATAACCTGTTTTTTATATTTGAATTATTGATATATTAAGAATTTTGACGTTGTCTATTGCTGTTAATGTAAAAGTAAAATTGTTTCTATTCTATTCTATTAAACTTGCCCTCGTTCAATCTTACAATGTCAACTGTACATAGAAAAAATGAGGAAATTACTAAAAAATATTTTTTTTTTTAATAATTAGTATTAATTTACCATATCCTGTCATATCCAATTACAAGGTATCCAATTACAAAGACATTAAGAACGCAATTTCAAATGATAATTATACCATGCACTTACTTTGTAAAAAATAAATGAAGAAAAAAACACTTACAAACTTGAGCTGAGGCACTTCTGTAAGACTTTTGTTTTTTTGCTTCGGTGGATTATGTATAACTGAACTTGTCTATCCTTCTAGGATAATAAAATTACACCAACTGCCGAACATTCACAATCTATCCATTTTTAGATTGAATGATGTTCACTTACATTGTTCACAGCACTTTTTTGATAGGCCTATTTTAATTGCCAAGACGATGTGCAAAAGCAGTTTGTTTTTAATAAAAAGACATAATCACTCTTTGTTATCAGAAGGTACATTTCCTGTAGCTGGTATAAGTAACTTAACAGTTTTGCTTCATAAAAAGGTAAAAAAAAAAAAAAGCAAATAAATTTACAAAAACTATCTACGTCTTCAAAAGGTTACTCTCCTTAAAATCTTTTTTTTTTTTTAGTTCGAATATTTTTTCATCTAACTCAGTCGTCCTTTTTTCTCACGTCGGCTTAAACTTGCAACTTTTCTGCTTCCAATTCTTTTTGCAGCTTGTTTTCTTTCTTTCTCTCTCTGCCTGTACTTTCATTTCCTCTCTTCTTTTTGCCAAGTACTCGTGTAGCGGGCGTGGGCATATTTAGTCGCATGAATCATATCTGTGGTTATTTCCATTGTTCCATTGTTTCTACTCGATCAGCTGCTGATACACTGTCACATACCTTTCTGAAGGCCACTAAACTTTCTTCCTTTAAGTTCTCAACTATACACACTTTGTTTACGGAGAATCCCCTTGTTTCAGAGGTGTTCCCGTGAGAAAGTGTAAGGATGAGTTGAATGAAAGACTTCAAAAATCTTTATACTCCTCTGAACCTTCCACGCTTATAAACTCCATAAAAAAAAAATAGTTTTTCGTTCCTTTTGTACTTTTCGCATAGTTCCAAAACACGTTCATTCGAGAAAAGTTTGAGGTACTGTCGCTTTAGAGCATCTGCCTTTCTGCCTGTAATCCATTTTTTGGCAACCAGTTCTTCTAAACATTTTGAACGATGTTTTTACCTGCATTGTTATTAATAACACTAGGACCTAAGCATGTGATGGCTTTAGACAATGAATCTATTTCTAAACAATGTAGTAGTGGTTCCAAGTAGTGGTTTTTCTATAATTCTTTTGGTCATGGCGAGGATCGCATTCCTTGCATTCTCTTCAAGTTAAACTTGTCTAAATCTGCAGTTGTTGCACATTTTCTGAGAGCATCTTTGGTGGCAAAACCCAAATCTAAGAGTTTGATTGAGATAAGATTGGTGGATGATAAATCTACTTTGTCAATTTGATTCCTTACACTGTCCAGATGGTCCTTTTTACCACTTTCTCGACAAAAGTCAAAAGTTATGAGGTAATCTCATTACAAAGCAAAGAAGCCATAGGAGCATCATTTTGAAATTATCTCAGAAATGGTTCAAAAAAATCACACATTGACAAAGAATGCCAATTTGGCTGGCAAGAGCCTCAGTCTTTCCTCTCCTTAACCACTAAAAAAAACTGTTGGATCCTGGTTCTTTTTTATTATTCACTACAGCATCAACATATTTTCTGACGCAAGGCAGTATCGACATCGCCCCTCAGCCACGCGACCGTTCTCCAACCATCTGACAGCACTGAGCTTAAATGAAAAAAAAAAAAAAAATGTCAGATGTGCTGTGGTGGGTGAAGTCTGCTCTGCGAGCCGGCGAATCTTTAAACAGATTATACAGCGCCGAGAAACCCTACTACGTTCAATTTTATTGCGTTCATGCCCGTTTTAAAGGCACCATGTAGCATGTGGAGGTCACAACTGTCAATGTGTAACAAAGTAGGGCTGTTGGTGAATCTGAAAGATCCTGCTGAAGATCATTTAACAATTTTATGCTGTTAGGCTTATCCATAGAAACTTGTATGATTTTATTCATAATTTCAAGTGAAATAGCATGTTTAATACCTTGAAGAAGATCTGGGGATTTGAAATGTCCTAAAAATACTGATGTGTAGTACCTGATTTTAATTTGATGGTTCATTGAACCCCACCAACGAATACGCAGGTCCATTTGTTGCCGCTGACTCATCTTATTTAAGGATTCGTCAAAACACAGAACTATATAAGAACATTCCTTCAGTTCTTTTTCAAACTCTCTTTCAAAGTACGACGCCAAACTGAATACTACTGCATATCCCACTTTAGTATAATCAAATTTAAGTTTTGATGCTATATCACTATCTGGAAATTGAACTTTGAAACATTTTGCACAACGAGCTGCAGCTGCAAAAGGAATGTGATTCGTAACTAATTGTAAACACCAAAATACTTCTGATTTCGTTACGGACTCCGAAAGAAGATACTGTTTCACTGCAGTTTGGGGACGCGTCGTTGAAACAATTGTTTGGCTTGGCTATATGACTGTGCTTCCCGAAGCAGAAGTCGCTAATTGAAGCTCAACATGATCTCGACTGGTAGAGGATCCTGGTACAGAATTATCCTCGAATTTGTCTTTTAAAAACATCTTCAACGGAAGGTATTTTTGTCTGTTTCTTCAATTTAAAATGTGCTTAGCGGTTTTAGTATGACTATAGACATCATAATAGACAGACTTAGCACGCTTCCCCTATTTCTGTCTGCGCTAAAACCAATAGGCTTTTGTACAGGATTTTGAATTCATCCGCTACGTAGCTCTGGCATTGACCTCATAATAGAATATGAGGTCTATACAAGAGCTACCTAGCGGAAGAACTCAAAATCCTGTACAAAAACCTATTAGTTTTAGCGCAGACAGAAATGGGGAAGCGTGCTAAGTCTATCTATTATGAGGTCTACAGTATGACTCCTTAAGGCAATGTGGCAACGTCCTTTAAATTTGAAAAACTTCCAAAGCACAGTTCTGAGACTCAAAACGATTTTCTTCTGATAAGTTTTTCTCTTCATTCGAAAATTTTCTGGATTTTCAAGGTTTCATAATGAAATTCACGGCTTATTCCAGTTTATTTTCACGGTATAAAAAATTCACGGCTTATTCACGGTTTCACGGTAGAGTGGGAACCCTGATTAAGTTATCAGCCCAAAATGAACATCATATACGGTTGGGGCAGACCTCGAACGCGATGTTTCCCACATAGTTAACACTAACGATATTTTAACACAGCAAATAGTAAATTGCCAGCCCATCACGGCTCAGGTACTGGACGAAGTGAGTAACTTAAATGCCAATCAATCGATAGCGAACGAGCAGTTATCTGAAAGCATAAACAAATGCTGAACTTTAGCTAGTAGTCTTTTTAATGAAAGTGACAAGCGCCATACAAATAATGAAGAGGATCTCAACCTCGTGGATGGCAAGATTTCCCAAATCGATAGTTTGGAACCTTGCTCATCTAGTCGTCATACAAAAAATTCGGAGCGCGGCATGTACACTGCCCACAAAAAATTTCCTTCAGATAGCGACGTAGGGTACGGATCCACAGAAAAGGAACACACCCGACGAAACATACGTTCTCCAAAAGAATCTCAGTAGGGCCAGTTCTAAATCAAGTCAGTCAGACCAGTTCGACAGCGATTCGCGAGTGTATGACAAGCCAGTAGCGTATACCAGGCGGGAAGATCGTCGTAGGCACCATGCTGATTACAGCTACATGACCAAGTCACGTTCGCACGTGCAAGAATACAGCAAATCTAGCTCTTCGTCTGAAGAAAGTGATGATAGTCGGCAAGATAGGTCGCATGCCCGCTGCACACGCGTTAAGTTGAACGATTTGAAAGCATTCACACGATTTTCAGCAGACCAACAAAACTCACGCGCGAAAAGGTCTTCTCCCTTTACCCTTCTAGCCGAAGAAACCATACAGACAGTATATTACAGCTTAGGTTGGTTCTTTCTTGACATTTTAGGAGGTTTTGTTTCATTATAATATGAGACACGGAGCCCGACCCTTCCTGCTGACACCAACCTTCCGGATTCTCTTTCTTCGTATATGTAATAAAGGAGCTTTCCCCTCTTCTTTGTGTAGTTCTGTAAATGTACCAGCGTTCTGTGGTTCTGGTTTCGTTCTAGCGGTTTGCCGGTATTGCTGGTTAACTTTATTATTTTGTCCTGTGATGTTTTCTGTGTTCATATGTTTGGCCAGGGACCCGTATGTGTGTATCAACTTCTCTTAGAGTCTGAAGGTTTAATTTTTCATTAGGTACTATTCTTTTTCTTTTCGGGATTCCGGTTTGTGTGGATCACGATTTCAGCCGTCTGGTGGTAGTGACTGTAGTTATTATTTTGGTATTCTAAGTTTGTCTCTACGCAGTAACAATTTGTATTAGTGGTCAGCCAGTCATGTTCACGATCGGGTTCTTGGCTGCTTGACCTACGGTATACCTGTTGGTTGCATCTCTTTCCATTTTCCTCTTGTTTGTTTGGTTGGCCTCCCACCTGGAGGAGTTTCCCTGGTTTCTGGACTTTTCCGGTTTCACGATTTAGTTGTTCAAATCTGGTACTCGTTGCTTCATTAACCGGGCTTCATTGTAAGTTTCCGGTTCGTGGTCTCTAATACATTGTTTTGGTCCTAAAACGGCCGAATTTTACCTTTAATTACACTTTTCTCGTTCATTTAGTTTGTGTTGTGAACTGCATTGCCAAGTCCCATATGTGTTTATACGTTGGTATTCAGCATAGGTATTTTAGGGCAGATCCAAATATAGATGCTCACGTAGGAAACAGGTATTGATTGTTACAGTAGATGCCTCGCTTTTACAATGATTTCTTTCCACCATATCTAATGCAGTTTTTACATTATAACCATCTGCTCCGTGTGTAGTGTACGAGATAGTGCGTGGAATATTTCACATTTGGAGTGAACATTTACTCTTTCCACTATGAATTATGAGTAGAGCTGTGCAACGAGCGGCCAGAAGCAGTCACGCTCGAAACGTTGGAGAACTGGCAAAAAAAAAACAACCACTTCGAGCGTGAATAGGTTTAGAGCGCTCAAACGGAGTTCCTGCTCCAATTACGTCATCACATTACATTTTTGTCTTTATTTTCCTGTAACTGGTTAAAGGAGGTTCAGTGTTGCCAACTAACCTAATAAATAATAATGGGTTATCTAACAAAAACCTTTGAACTGGAATACATACGAAACCACGAATATGACATATATATATACGAGAGTTGGTCAAAATAAGGAAAATTCACAATTTTCAACATATCTCAACAAAACTTCGCACAACTTAGTAATTTGACAAGACAAAGAACGTAGAGTACGTCCGAAATTTTTTTTTGACCAATATGTACGAAGTTTGCTCAAAATATAGAAAATTCACATATCTCAACAAAACTTTGCACAACTTAGTAATTTGACAAGAGGAAGAACATCCGAAACCAAAATTTGACCCGTATATACGAGGGTTGGTCAAAATATCTCAAATCCACAATGGTCAACGTATCTCAACAAAACTTTGCACAAGTTGGTAATTTCACAAGATGAACATAAAGTACGCCCAAAACAAAAATTCTGACCCATATCCAGTCCTGCAGGAAGTCAGAGGGTCAAAATGCCCGGGTTTGGACTGTAGACTGCCAGGACGACGACACGGCAACTCGAACGGACCTATACGTGGCGACTCTCAACTGTCAGTCACTTGCAGGAGAGGACAAAATAGAAGAATTGCAGAATGAACTCAAGAGGATTAAGTGGGACATCATAGGACTATCAGAAGTGTGGAGGAAGAATGAAGAACAGTTGGAACTACCGTCGGAGCACACGTTCTACTTTAAAGGAACAGAAAATGGAAAACCGACAGACGTTGGCTTTATAATTAATAAAGACCTGAAGTCACGGATAACAGAAATTGAAGGAATTTCAGATGGAATCGCACGGGTAGTAATAAAGATTAACAAGAGATACAGTATGGAAATTATACAAGTGTATGCTCCAACAACCTCGCACCCGGAGGAGGAAGTCGAAGACCTATACGAGGAGATCCAGAAGATTTTGGATAGTAGCAAATCGCATTACAAAATGGTAATGGGAGACTTCAATGCGAAAGTAGGAACCAAGCAGAGCAGTGACACGAAAGTGGAAAACTTTGGATTTGGCAAAAGAAACAAGAGAGGAGAGAAGTTAGTGGAATTCTCAGAAGTCAACAGACTGTTGGTTTCCAATACATTTTTCAAGAAGCCGCCTCAGAGGAAGTAGACATGGGAAAGCCCAAATGGGACCAAAAACGAAATATACTACGTTCTATCGAATAACAGGGCAATTCTACAAGACGTGTCTGTTCTGAACAGTTTCCAAGTCTCGAGTGATCATAGGATGGTGAGATGTAAGCTGAAACTAAATAAAGGTCCACTCCGTGTCCCCTAGGAGGAGTAAACGGAGGTCAGGGTCTACGTGAAAATGTCAAATGACAAAAGTGGACGAGTGATACCTAGTAATAATAAAATGAATTGTATGGGCGGTAACAGCACTATGGCTTACGCCCGTCCCGAAGTGATACCTAGTGTCAACGGGTTTGATACAATAAATAATTTGGGGAAACCTTAAAATTTCAAATTGTTCCATATTCCAAATGGCAGTAAGATGAAAGTTCCATTCCTCACTCAGACAGCAAGAGGTCTAGAAGTTACTCTTCACAGCGAAATCTGTATCTAACTGTTGTTGTCATGATTTTTTCGATGTTCTAACATACCCAAGCTGCTATGTTAGTCCCACAGTTTTGTAATGCTAGGAACATTTCGAAACATTTTCTTTTTCTTTAATTTTCTTTATGAGGGTTTGCTGATGGATGTAAATTGTCAGTGTTGTGAAGAGGTTCCAAATTGCTGACAATGAGTTTTCCAGCATGTTCCTACATACATATGCCTTAACCACTAAATAGTTTCTACATGTTCAGCCTATAAATAAATAACTTCAACGCGTGTATCTCCGAAACTTTAATCAGCAAAGTGTAACTGGAAAGACCCCATTTAGTAGTTAAGGCATATGTACGTAGGAACACGCTGGAAAACTCATTGTCAGCACTTTGGAACCTCTTCACAACACTGACAATTTACATTCATCAGCAAACTCTGATAAAGAAAATGTTTCGAAATGTTCCTAGCATTACAAAACTATGGGACTATCATAGCAGCTTACTTGTGGATATGTTAGAGCTTCGAAAAGAATCATGACAACAATAGTTAGATACAGATTTTGCTGTGAAGAGTAACTTCTAGACCTCTTGCTGTCTGAGTGAAGAATAGAAGTTTCGTTTTAGAACCTTCATTTTACTGCCATTTGGAATATGGAACAATTTGAAATTTTAAGGTTTCCTCAAATTATATCTTGTATCAAACCCGTTGACACTAGGTATCACGCGACCACTTTTGTCATTTGACATTTTCACGTAGACCCTGACCTCCGCTTACTCCTCCTAGCGGACACGGAGTGGAACTTTTATAGCTAAAAATGTTAGCCCCTTAAAATTATGAAGGGCGGGTTTTTGCGGTTTTTTTTTTATATTCCCAGTCGTTTTGAAGATATACGGGGTGGCAACTGACTTTATGGACACCCGTATATTAGATATAAGGCCAAAATTTCACATACAAAAATATAAAGCAGAATTTCATATTACGTTAGACACAGAAAATATATTTCGGACAAAATAATAAATATTATTTTCTCTAAACGCGTATAACTTTCTTCAGTTCTTTGTACAGTCCACATGGTGGTCTGGTGGATTGTTAAAAGGAACAAAAGCTTGATAACTGATAAGTCTGTTATGTTTCATATTTTTTTTATGAAATTGGCTAATTTCTCTTTATTTTTACTTGAAGTTACTACGAAACGGTCGAGAATATGTGGAGTTCCGCATGCGCCGTTCCCGGCGCGTGCACATTGTACAGGGAACACCGTTACCTTTTCTAATATGTTAAGTAAAGACTAAAGGGAAATTACTGACAAAGTGAGCGTAGTGGTTCACTTGCAAAGCATTTTGTTCTTAATCGAAATCTCTGACTCTTTTGAGATCCGAAATTCGAATCCCGGGTGTGCCTTCCTGACTGAAGTTACCTTTGGCTTTCCTTCAGTTACTACTACTTCTTTCTAACATGAGCTACTATTTTGGCATGGACGGACTAAAAATATCATTTGAGTAGTGCAAATCAAAGGCGTACACATGCATAAAGAAATCGATTATACCATCGAAAATCACTTAGACGAATTTTAAGTCTAAAGAGACCCATGAAAGATGAGTGTCACTGTTGTTAATATTAAACAAATTAAAAATTATTCGGAAAATGTATCGGTAAGTATCGGTGTCCATTTGCCGACACCGATACTCCAAAAAGTGGCCGATATCACCGATACCGATATATCGGTACATCCCTAATTTCAACTTCAACAAATGGGAATATCTGAACAATGCGAACGTCATTATGGAGCCGGCCGGGTGGTCGAGCGGCCTGCGGCGGTAGGCTATCGACTCAACGGTCCCGGGTTCGAGTCCCGGCAGGGGCATGGGTGTGGATTTTAACACTTAACAGCTAAAGACAAATCGTGACGGGCCGAAGTCCAAAGTTACTAAACTGGCCCATATAAAAATAAAGTTTACCAAAGTCATTATGGATGACAGTTCAGAGTGTGAAGAAGCCTGTCAAGAGGACGACGTGCCCACATGTCTCATAAGCGTATCAGTGTTAGGTTGCGAGGGAACAGCACACTTAATTGTGGCGCAGGCTGTTCAATAATTAATAGGTCATTCTACGATCAGCTTAGTATCATTTCCTGTTTCAGGTAAAGCGACGAACATCTTGATCGTCGATTACACAGGCAAGAGGAAGAGATCGAATCTTGGGAGTTATAACGTTGTCCATCGAAATCCAAGGTAAAATTATCACAGCTGACTTCTTCGTGGCAGAAGCCCTTAATCAAGATCTATTAGGTGGAAGAGGATTTCTCAAAGCTTCTGGGATTACGCTAGATTTCAAATTTGGCCAGGCGAATATCGACATGGATGGAGAAGACATAATCGTCCCTATGGTCAATCCTGTAAGTACCGTGGATTTGAATTTTCTTTCCCACGTTGAGTCGACGGTAAATAGTTGTGAGCAAGACACAAACCACTCATCGGGTGAAGAGAACGAGGACGTAGTTCCGCCATGAACCTACTGTCTGCTATGGTCAAGACGTGTAAGGTCACTTCACATGTTCACAGATTGAGGCGGCGTCCGAACGACTTCAAGCATTTGTAGAAGACTGGGAAGAGGAGAATGAATGTCAAAAGGCTTTTGATCATGCCCGAAGACTACAAGGACCCATGGATAACCAGGAGAGGTTAGTTCAGCTGAGTCATGCCCAAGCCCCAGATCAATACTTCCGTGCGGGATGTCACCTCTAAGAGTTAGAAGAGCTGAAAAAGAAAATGCTACCCTGTAACCTCTTGAATTCGGACAGACAACCTCAAAATTTGCCTTTTCAAAAGAAGTACGCAACCACAGAAAAAATTAAAGAGACAGTCGAAAAAACGCAACTTGATGGCAAAATGAAACAGCGGTTATACGACCTACTTTGCAAGCACCGCCGCATCTTCACTAATTTCCCAGGCAGATGCAACAAATTTGAGTATCACATCCAATTAAACACTGATGAGCCTTTGTTAAAACAATTAACCAATTCCATTTATCTACCATAATCAAGTCAGAAGCCAGATCAGAAAGTGGCTGGACTTGGGAGTGATCAAACCTGAACTCTCGAAAAATTCATGTCCTTTGGTTGTTGCCAAGAAGAAAAATTAGAGTATGTTTGTATCTTACCTTGACGAACGCACATGCCACCCAGGAACCGTTGAAAGTTGAACGGACACATAACCTCTTAGTTCGATTTCACGGAGTGAAGCTCATTTCGAATCTTGATCTCAATGATTTCTATACCCAGGTCCCCTTAGACAAGGATAGTCAATAGCTTTCACATTCCAAGGCCAAATCTATGCATTCTTGAGGATGATTTATGGATATATTAACGGATATGTGGAACTTCAGTATGCCCTACAGAAAACGTCTGGGTTTGATTTATCTAAAAAATTGACCTTGTATGCTGACGACATTTCGATACCTTCTCTATCTGCCGACGAGCATTTTGCTATTCTGGATGAAGTTTTTGCTAAATTGTTCGACGCCGGTACAACCGTCAACCTATCTAAGTGTTCGTTCCTGTCAGCCAACGACAATAATTCTTGGAATCATGGTCTCCAGCAAGGAAATCTAGAAAGACCCATCCTATGTGGAGAAGATAAGAAAGTTACAACCACCGAAGAACATCAAGGCCTTACAGCAATGTTTGGTGTATTCCTCTGGGCTTCAAGGTTCATATACGACTTCACAGGAAAGTCAGCAATACTCTATCATTTGTTGAAGCAGAAGAAATGGGTTTGGACTAGTCAACATGACACTGCTTTCCAGGTGCTGAAGGACGAATTATGCACGAATGTGCTGCTTGAACATCCGAACATGGATTATCCATTCCACATCATAATCGATACATCGATCCTCAGCACAGCGGCCGCCCTTTATCAGGAATACGACGGGGAACTTCACATCGTTGGATTCGCAGGAAAAATTCGGAAACCAGCTCGAAGTAGATATTCGGTCACTGAAATTGAATTCCTCAGCCTCATTCATGCCGTCCGTAAATGGAGATCGCTCTTTTATGGCCATAAGGTAATTGTTCAGACGGACAATACGGCATTAGTACATTTTAGGACCATGAGGCATCTCAACCCTCGACTGTACCGGTGGAACTTAAAGTAACAGGACCTTAACATCGTCATCGAATACCTACCTGGGAAACAGAACGTCATCACCGGCGCTTTGTCGCACCTCTGCGTGGATGAAGACAAAGTCATCACAGTACATAGTATCAAAGTCATCCCAGATTGGATCAAATCTCTAACTGTTGAAGACCTAGCAGTAAAGCAAAAAGAAGATGGTGAGCATGGCAAAATTATGAAGTACCTCGACAATCCGAAGACCCAAACCTGGAGTTTCGTGGATCTGGGACTACTCATCAAAGTTACAAGATGATTAACGGTGTGTTGCTACAAAGGGACTTTCATCGGCCTGCACAACTGCGTGTCGTAGTACCCGAAAGCTTGATTCAAGATGTCATCCGATCAGCACACGATGATTGTGGACATTTTGGGAAAAACAAAATATTGTCCTTCATCAGAGAAAATTTTGTCTGGAAAAGAATTGACAAGGACGTATCAGATTACATTAGAAATTGTTTGGTGTGCATGAGGACGAAGATGGACTCTCACCCGCCAATGCAACGTATCCCAGTTAGCCGTCCACACGCCTTACTATAAATCGACTTGGTTGGCAAGCTCCCAACAGCAGTAGTAGGATTTTCGTACCTCTGCACTTGTCTCGACGGTTATTACGTTCTCTTATTACGTAGTCTTGACTAGCTTTATCTTTCTCGGTGAGCATGAATTTTACTACCGCGATCAGGGTGTTCAGTTCTTCCAAGTGACGTCATAGACAGTCGAAGTGTCTTCTTTTATGGAAGGGCTTTCGCACATCAGGTGAGGCGATACTCAACTATAAAATTGACCTAGGGTAGCAGAAGCTACTATAGCAGTTTATTTCAATAGTCAATAATAAAACTTGGTAATATTACAGAACGAAATTCATTTATAAGTCGATGTTTTCTAAAACAAGAACTTTCTACTTAAGATACCATAAAACGATCTTTTACATTCCTTTATACATCCTGTAACTTAGTTATATAACTTTTGTATAATAAACCTTGACTTAACATTTTCCGCAAATATTTTTAGATCTATAAGAATTAGTTAAAAAATTATTCACTTCTCTTTTGGCTTTAATATCCATTCAATAATATATTTTAGTTCTTCGCTATCATAGTGTATCATGCAAATTATTTTGCACTGTCCTTTAATGAGCACCTATATACTTAAATTTAGATATGCTACCAAACAAAACACTGAAGCCAAAAGAGTAGAATTTCCTCTTACATATCATCGTTGGATTTATAGGTTTGTGATATATCAGAAGTTGAGTTACACCTTGAGTTATCTTTATTTAGATATTTAGTAGTTAATAGCATCTAGTTTTATCACCTAATAAACATTTCATTTGTCTCCCAGATTATTTCCAGGTTTGGTAACTTTCGTAGCATTCTCACTTACGTTTCGTAACTCCGTAGTATAAAAACGTAATACATAATATCTTAATAATTCATGCTTTAAAAGTTGTTAAAATACAACACAAACCCTTTAAAATAATAAGCAATCAGGGATACAGTTTAGATACCCCCCAGATTTTTATCGATAACCCAATACATTATAACCTTATACAGCCTAACCATAGTTGGGCTGCACCTTAGACACTGTCTCGTAAACATGGACACAGCTAAATTAGCTTAAGCATCTGGGAGCTTGAGGTTCCCATATCACGGTCTTCCAGTAGCCATATTATCCGATAACGGTCCCTGCTTTTGTGTCACAGAAATTTCGAGATTGGGTCGCACAGAAAAACATTAAGCTTCACCACACCATCCAGCTTCATCGCCAGTTGCAAGGATACACAAGTAATTTCCACGTCTCTGGAGAATATTCTGCAAGAACTCCTATGTTGACTGGCCAAAATATGTAGCAGAGATTACTCTACTCCTGAATTGAGGCGGTCTATGAAAAATGGGCATATAGGTACTATATGCCCATTTTCCGGAGAACAGTTTATTTGATGTCCAGAAGTGTGAAGAATATATGCTGAAAATTTGAGCACGATACGTCAAACGCAGAGGTTTTTACACCTGTTTTCCGTCGCAATTGCGGAGTTGACTTTAGGTAGGACAAGCTCGTTACTTGAGTTTGTGGCGTTTGCTGGAGCACCTAGACGTTAACACCATCATGGAGTGTGAAAGCGGTGGTGAAAATAGTGAAATTGCTGGTAAGAAAATATATATCCAGCGGAAAAATAAGAAAAGGGAAAAAATTAAGCAGAAGAAAGAGCGTGGCGAGGAATATGTAAATTCAAGTGGTAAAACTGTCACCAGAAAGAAATTCATTTACTGTACCAATTGTTGCTCCACACAGTGTTGGAAACATGTTTCTGTTGATGATTAAAATAAATTGTTCGGGGTTTTCTACAGGAGGTGTAATAAGGAATTGCAAGACTCGTTTCTGGCAAACTGTATGCAAAGACGTAATACAACAGCTGGATTCATTTTTGGTGGAAGAAGAAATGCAGTGGATTAAAAATGTATTTAATCGCTGAAATATCAGTGTCCACTTTGTGTAACTCGTTGTCATGCCGCTACATATACTTTCATTTCATTTATTTTCTAGGAGAGTTAACGCTAAGTAGCCTTCTCTTCCACTCTGCCAGCAAAAAGAGAATAACAATATACGAGCGTAGATAGGGTCTAAATTATTTTTCAAAGTGTCATAAGAAAAGAAAGTACAAGACAATTAAGAGTATAAGGTGCATTTTCGTACATTCAAATATATATCGTTACTTCTATAGTGTTTTGATTACTCTAACCCAGAGATTTTACTTCCCATAATGTGTCTATGGAAAAAGGGCACATAACATGTTCTTTCCAGCACGTAATTATAAACTCGATTTCTAACGTACCAAGTAAATATACATATATATCCCTTTAGAAGAGACCAAATTTATTTGTCAATTAATTGTTTCCTTCAACTATGCTTCAGTCTCTTTCAATTCAACAATGAAATCTTTCTCGGCGATTTTCTCAAAATGCCATTTCCTCGTATATGCCCTTTTTCCATAGAACGCCTCAATTATTCCCTTACAAAATCTTTGGCAACATCGCCAGTGCCATTGATGCTGAACGTCGACGTAACTACTCTAGTTCTGGAGCATCTCGGCATCCGAACGCAGGAAGAAGTCACCGAAACAGATGGAATTGGTTGGTCAAGAAAATTAGTCATGGAAGACAAAAACGCAAGGATAAAATACTCAAGAGGAATCCGGTACTGATCCAAGGACAAGATTCCAGGCGGAAGATCAAACCTGATGACCTACTGTTTTTCTGTGACAGCACAACACAAGCAGTTTAGTCGATAAAAAGATTAGAAATGGTTCGAACTGTACAGAGGCCCGTACATCAACGTAATCAACGACAGTGTGGTAGAACTACTGGATCCAATCTCCGGAGACACTGTATAATTGCAGTCTGTCCAACGCTGCAAGATTTGGGAACAGACTCTTGAGACAAGAAAAGTATGGATCGAAATGGCCATGAAGTACACAGCACCACCCAATGTCTCTAGTGGCCCCAACAACCGAAAGGACGAAGAAATAACCGTGCACTACTTAGACAGGGAGTCCTATGACCCGAAAAGGATCAACTAAATAGTGAAAAGAAGCAACGAGGTATGGGATGTACTAATCAGAGCAATTTGTCAAAAAACAAATGATCACTACCTAGAAAAACTTACAGAGATGCAATGGGTGAACTTCATTAATAGCAAAATCTTGTTTTGCAATTTCTCTGACCCAGAGTACCTCGAACAAGTCCATTATGTGACTTTACCTGAATGTCCTTAGTTAAGTAAGTTATAAATGAAAATATGAAAAGTGTGTAAAATGTTCGATATAATCCCATACAGTAGTATTAAGTTTAAATGTTGAATGTGTAAAGATCTAGTAAAGCAATGTCAGAGAGTACTTG
>JAGDQP010008257.1:28836-63736 GCA_022664845.1 Lepisma saccharinum
ATAACTAATGAAATTGGTCGTTGCGAAAAGAACCATTGTTACTCCTAAACAACACAAAACACCCTCTTGATTTTTATACAGTTGTGAATATGTGTTAAGATGAATGTATGGAAAAAAATTCGGATCTGTGTTTTCAGTGGTTTGGTAGTTACTCTTTTTTCTTTGCGCCCACTGTAAAATTGTCAAAATTTACATTCAGGACCAGCGTCTTCTTTCCCTCTTCGAATAAATGATTTTTAACACAAATAGCTTGAAAGTTCACTCTATTAGCTTTCATTAGACCTCAGAATCATGTTTCTGGCTTTAAAAATGACCGAGATATGTGATTTTTATACACGACGTACGGCGTCTGCGACATTGTCTCTTTGGGAAATTGTCCGATTTTCAATTTTTTTTTCTGGTGCCCACTTAAGAGATATAAATCTAAAAAAAATCCTGTTTGCATTTCTCATAGATATCTACCAACTGTAAAAAAATTGGGAAAATCCGAGAGATGAGGGCACATGGTGCTAGGTGAACTGGCGTGGAATTAGCCAGATGCGAATGCAGAATATCGAAAAAAACACTTTAAACTTTCCTGAAGCTTCTAGTAAAATTATCCATTCATTTCCTACGAACCAATTAAATGTTCCATGTACGTATAACCATTCGTTCCGTTCTTCACTGCACGGAGGATATCTCATATACTTTGTCCTTCCAGCATGAATTCAAATATTTTCACGAACGTACCTTTAATACCTTTAATCACTATCATAAGGGTTCGGATGAATATTCCTGGTAGTTAAATGTCTAGGTAGCAACACTGCAGTCACTTCACGACGATAAAAAAATCTAATATTACGATGTATAGAAGAATAAATGAAGGAAAATGTATATATTCGTGACGTCAGAGGCAAACAAATAAAGAGAAATTACCTCCCACACTCGCAAGGTTCGTTCCTTCTATTGACGTTAGTACAAGACAATTAACACCACAATTGCGTGCTTTTACAATTTCAATCTAGTGGAGAAAATGTTTTAGCAAAAAAAAAAGTACATGCAACTTCTTGTAATCTTTGCTTTATTGAACGGATGTACTGTGAAATGAATGTTGATGTTCTCCTTTCGATCGTAAACATCAAATGTGCGCATATGGTAAATTTCTGCCAAAGTGAACTTATTTATTCCTCCAAATAAGTGAGAGTCATACATCCAGCGGACAGTTACTAAGAATCAAAATGATACTACTCACTAAGTGAAGATTCTGTCTCAACTACAAGGAATTAAAATACTCAGCCCAACCGCTCCATATGAAGATAGTCGTGTCCAACGACTAGACAGACAAGCATTTCCGCATGATTCACCAGTATTAGCACTTCCCACAATTTGGTTGATCTTTCAAATATGCCACAGTAATTTACATGTTTCACTTCCTTCAAGAGATAAATAAATGCACTGTTTCATTTCATTGGCTCTCAAAATTGAAATAAAATATTGGAGAGCTCGTCGATCTGTCTGCTTACTAAAAAGCTGCATACATTCTGCTTTTCAGCGCTTCCAACCTCCCAAACAGAGCTGGGTCTAAGTCTTACTTTATCATAAATGAAAGTTTTTTTTTTTGTTTATTTTTACATGCTATAATCTCATTGATATATTTTTATAGTTTCATATTCATTTGTGTAGAGTGTAATAGGAATTTAAGTTATGTTTATTTTATGTACAAGATGCCTTTGTGTCGTTAGTATATATGCCACAGTTTGAGAGATCAATAATAATATGATGCCATTAAAAAAAAAGATGTTTTACAAGACACACTTTCGCGCACCGCGATGTGAACTTTTTTGGACTCTATGAAGAAAAATTACAGTGAACTGATAGAGACAGTAAAGACTGATACATATTCAGTGAACTGATACCCTTCGGTGTCCAACACCACGGAGTAAGTTCCATGGTTTCATCTTTTGATCTGAATGGACAACAGAGATGTGTGCAAAAGTAGTAAGAAGCTATCATATTTCCAACTAAGACAGACCGAACCGCCTTCCCTCCCTAATTGCCCCCTCTGCTTGTGACCACGAAAGCGGCCGAAAGGTTACAAGAGAACAAAATTGAAACCTCCAGTGATCATAAAGTTTCAAAAATGAAAACTTCCTTTTGAGAGATGGAAAATCTTTTGAGGCGCTGGGTCCATTCATGACAAACAAAACAAACGAGAAACAGCAATTTTCAAGAAAATCATTATTTGTCTCATCCTTACTTTTAAAAAAAGGGGTTGGACTGGAATAATGACAAAACAGAGGGGGAAACGTTTATAGAGGTTGGTAATAAATAACCAAGCACCACCACCCATTCAAATTGAACACTGGTTTGCTTGTTTCAAATATAGCACTTCGTTTCGGCGAGATTCTCGGTTTCGTTTCGATTGGGGGTGAGGTAAAGTCAGTTGTTCAGTTCAATATCAACCATGGGCGGCGCTTCCCTAGTCGGGAGGCAGTTGCCCCCTCACTTTTTCTCCCGCATTCTACTAGTTAAAATATGATAAAGAAATTGCGCATTGAAAATCTAGACTACTGGCCAATGAGAATCTTTAGGAAGGATGTAAAGTAAGTAAATTTTGTTTTATTACTAAGATATGCTAGTTCTAGCACACAACTGATTGTCTTTCATATGTGAACAGTATTAATTTAACATCGTAGATATCTACATATGTCTGGTGGATTAAGCATGCTATACGTAAAGGAATTGACATACCAATATAATGTTACAGGACGTTAGGGTTTACAGAGGAGCGCAAGATGACACTGACCATCAATTCTGATTACAAAAGTAAGGGTAAAGCAAAGGAACAAAACATCTACAATTTGAAATAAAACGATTACATAATCCGAGCGTGAAAGCAGATTACTAAGAAATATCATATAGTTTCAAAATCTCAGCAGACTCTGGTAATAATAAAAATTATATTAATACTGAAATTGATGAGAATAAGTTGTGAGAGTTAATTCGTGACAGTGCAGGGAGCGGCAAAAACTAAGTGCATGTGAGAGGAAACGGCAGAAAAACAAAACTTGCTTTGATGATGAATGTTTCACGAGGAACGAAAACAAGCAAGGTACCGAAGGCTAAGCAATAAAACAGAAAGAAATGCAAAACACTACGGTAATGCGAAACGTAACGTGACATGCAGGTTTAGAAACAAAAAGCGGGAAAATCTGTCGCAAGAGATTACGGATAGAGGACAACGGTGAGGCAACTTACCATTAGAGATCTATACAAAGGATTATCAGAAGGGGTTACTGGTTACCAGCCCAGGCTAGGGGTGATTAAAAATGAACGTGGAGATCTTTAACCTGATCCGACTTAAATTCTCCATGCATGGAAAATGTATTTCGACAAACTCTGTAATGCAAACACCGGAAAACAAACAGGAGATCTGACATCTATACCGCAGAACCCTCGAAACCCGAAACTAGTGACATCGAAATAAGAATTTCATTAAAGAAATAAAAAAAAATCAAATCACCAGGAATTGACAACATCCTAGCCTAATTAATTAGAGCGGGAGGAACAGCACTAGTCAAGAAACTAAATAAATGGATAAGTACTATATGAAGAAAGGAGGAATTTTCAATGGAATACAAAACCACAGCAATAGTTCCAGTTTATAAAAAGGAGACAAATCTGTAATTACCGAAGGATCCCATTACTCCCAACATGTTACAAAACATTAAGTTGACCTCATATTCTGCTAACACGTCTAAGCGTACATGTAGATGAAATAATTGGAGATCAATGTTGCTTTAGAGAAAATCCCCGCTGGATATGATTTTCAACTTCCAGACATTATTAGAGAAATATCGGAATAGAATGGGACGGTTCGCCAGCTGTTCACTGATTTTAAGAAAGCATATGGTTCTATCAAAAGGGAAATTCTATACAATATACCGATACGATTTGGAATTTCGAAACAACTTGTTCAGCTAGTGAGGACGTGTCTTAGTAGTGCAGTCATTTTAAGCCAAAATTTTGTGATTAGGTAAAAAAAAATTCTTAAAAGCTGAAACTTGGTATACATATAGTATTTGGTCACCTAAGTAACATACTAAAAGGCCCCAAAAATCTAGCTTGTGTAGCATGAAAATGGCGGCCAGAATTCATTTTTTTAATTTATTTATTTATTTTCGCGGAAACTAAGCATCGCAGCGAAAAAAGGTTCAAATGAAGTTTGTTCAGCATGAAATTATCAATCTTTTTTGTAATTACTTTTTTTTTAACCTATTCTAAAGCCACAAAATGACATCAAATGAAAACGATTTTTTTAAGACAAAATCCTTAGATCGGTTAAAAAAAATGCTTAAAAGTATGGGACTTGGTATATAGAAAGTACTTCGCCACCCAAGTTAACATATGAAAAGTCCCCAAAAATCAAACTTGTGTTACGACCGTCATTTTGGAAAATTTTCGGCCAAATCATTATTATTATTATTTTAACTTTTCGCGGAAACTAAGCGTCACATCGCAAAAAAGTTCTAAATAATGTTTGTTCAGGATAAAATTATGAATTTGTTGTAACTACTATTTTGTCATTTGATCAATGCTATTTCTTCATAGCAATGCTTTGTTCAAGTTTTTAAATTCAACATTTTCGGTTCAGAAAACAGTACTTTTGTACATAACCGTCTGTTATTTTTTTCAAATAGATTAAAATTAAGTGAGGGTTACTTGAAATTTTAATCTTTAATTCTTAATGTCTACATTTTGTACTGATGTTATCATTTATGTTATTTTTTCACAGAAAAATTGTGTAATCACATTTAGGAAAAAAAAATGTGAGCAGTTTATGTTCTTGGCATTAATTACTTCAAAAATGTAAAGTGAAAATAGAGTATTATGACGAACAGTTTAGCTTTTGTGCCATTTTGTGGCTTCTGGTCAATCAAAAAATGGTCTTAACAAACTAAGATTTGTAATTTTTATGATAAACAAACTAATTTAAAACACTTTTTGAAGTGTGGCACTAGTTTCCGTGAAAAGTGAAAAAACTTCGGCCGACATTTTTTAAAATGACGGCCGTAGCACAAGTTCGATTTTTGAGGGCTTTTAGTATGTTATTTGGGTGGTCAAATACTATATGTGTACCAAGTTTCATGCTTCATAAAATGACTACACTATAGTGACTCCACAAACAGAATAAGTATAGGTAATATTGTCAAACAGTCAAGAGATTCATAGCGGATTGAAGTGAAACAAGGCGATGCTTTGTCACCGCTAATCTTTAACTTTACATAGGAATATGCGATTCTAAAAATAAAAGAGGCCAGAAAAGGACTACCATTGAACAGCCTGAACCAACTGCTCATACACACGGATGTAGATTTAATAGGGGACGGAATAAATGCACTATAAAATAACACCGTATTTTATAGGTGAACATAAAGAAAACAAAATACATGATTAGCCGAGGTAGAGCGGATTAAGAATATATATAGAAACATTTCAGTTAGGAATGAGATCATATAAAAAAGTAAGCAAATTAAAATATTTGAGAGCAAATGTAACAAGCAAAAACTAGATCACCGGAGAAATAAAAGACCAACGCAAGTTTCCAGTCAGTCCAGAAGCTCCTAACCTTGCGATTAATATCAAGAAAGTTGAAACTGAAAATATAGAGAATAGTTATTGTGTCGGTAATAGTTTATGGTTACGGAAGTTGAAGTACGACCCTGACAGACAACATTTACTCCAAATGATTGAAAATAATGTTTTGAGAAAGATAGATGGACTGAAACGGAATGTGATGCATAATGTAGAATGTTTGCGACTGTGCGATTCGCCCCATGTTATTAGAATAATGAATTCACGACGGCTAAGACGAGGACCATGTAGTTCCGATGGAGTAGAAACAAACATTCCATCGTAGTGGAGAATCCGAAAGGAAAGAGACCGTTAGGATGATCAAGACATTGTTGGGATGACAAGAGATTTTCAAAAGGTAGGTAGGTGTTCGTGGTGAAATCTGATTTGATCGTTCCTAGGATAGAGCCCAATGAGGAACGGTTGTTACTGCGGCGATGAACTTTCGAGATACGTTAATCATAGTTTAGGTGCATATGAATATCCTGTTGTTTATGCAACCACACTTTTGAAAACTCGACTGAACCGTCCATCAACCATACTCTACACTGACACAAATATTAAAAGGTAAATTGCCCCCTCACTTTTAACCGGTAATCGCCGCTTCGGATATAAACTGTTAAGCAGTACGTGTGGAGTGTACTGCAGGAGTGTGTTAATTTATTGTGTAGGTTTTTATTACGATATGTAACAGTTATCATGTGATTATATTGTTATAAACACGGTAACACAATAGCATTCGCAGAATGCATATATCATGCTGGGCATTTTCATGCTGAAAGAGTTAATTGAACCGATTTCTCTAGTATTTGTAATACCTAAGAATAAAATTATGTCTACAACACAAACAGGAAAATAGAAAAACTTCACCTCATATGCATTTTTAACGTTTAATTCATAATAGGACATCAAATTGGAAAGATATGACCCTGTAGAACCACTATTTTAAGAATTCGCACGGATCAGTATTTGACTGATCATTATTAAAAAAGAGCACCGATCTGTATTTGATTTTAACTTATCATATATAATTTTTATAATATAAATTGATTTTTTTTCTTTTTCTTATATATAATAGCCTATTCCATTTTAATGAAATTAGTCATAAATAGTCATAAAACCAATATTTCATACTGGTAATTGATTATCGTGTAATTATTGACACCATTCTTCCTCTAATTAGTCACGTTTGTTTCATACAAAGCTGAAACGGGTCACCGGATCAAAGTTTGGGCCGGGTGTCTGTTTAGGACCCGGTCTGACCCAATTTCGACCCAGTGATCTGGATGGTAAATCAGGTGTAACTATAACGCATAAAATTAGTCCCATGTCCCCGGGAAGATCAAAAGAAGATACGATCTCGAGATCGTATCCATTGACGAGTGATACGTTTTCAAAGATTATGACGTCATTATTTAATTGAAGTCTGAGCACTCATCAATCGACAAGATTTCGAGATCGCTGTCCATTGCATTTCATAGTAGTTTGCAAGTTCTAGTGCGCTATGAATTTATATTTTTGATAGTACTCTTACTTTTTGAAATATATTGAAAAACGTTAAAAATGGGGGACTGGAGCGAGAAGCCCTCTTAATGTAAAATATTATACTGCAGGGATTCTACCAGGATTTTCAGTTTGCGGGTATAAAGTCAAAATTGGGAGGGTGTAAGTGAAGTTTTGCACCGTAAAAAATTTAAGTTGGGGGTGATACCTCCACAGGTCTAGCGGAATCACTGTGAAACCTCCTGCATTAGTTAACACAATTATATTTTGTCACAGCACACATATTCTTACGCCAAATGATGTTTCAAATATAACTTTTATGTGGTTACATGGACAAATATGGCAGTTTTTTCCCTCTTTTCCTGTAACGTTTTACAAAAAATAAAAGGAGTTAGCATGTTTTCGAAATACACCTCATTTATGAAATATATTTCTTAATTTGTTTCATCCTGTTTACGCTAATGTTACTTTTCAACTCAATTACTTTCAAACTGGCTCCTGGAAACTTTTTTTTTAATTAGTTGCTAACGTTAAAAGCTTAAAGACGTTGATGTCTGTTTCGCTGGAAGTGATAAAGATTAATTCAGTGCGAGCAAGTTCCCCCAGCATTACAAAAGATGCACCGAGACAAATCTAGTTAATACAACATAAATCTTATAAACTGTACAAAAATTAAATACACTGTTGACCAAAATTATAAGAAATAATGAAATTAAAATATGAAAAATGTAGGCATACGACAATACTGCATTTTCCTGTTATCTCGACAATTAATTATTATTTAAGTAAATGGGATTAAAGATGGATTAGTCGCAATGTATTGAGTCCAAAAGAGTTTCGACGATGATCCTTTATTTTGTAAATTTAATGTCCTTTAAGCAACTGAGACACAAATCGGGATAGAGGAGAGGCAAGGATGTAGGCAGGAATCGGTTCTGGCCTTCACTTACATCACTTCCACGAGAAAAAACAAAGTTGAAGATGTCCAGAAATTTTTAACAACTTGATCGCACGCGGCAACGCTGACAGAAATGCAACGTACAATTGCAGCTGTACATTGCTCATTACATGCGAATAGTGAAAGACACGCACTGTAATTTGCATTTGTGTCAGCGTTGCCGGGTGCACTCAAGTTGCCAATTTTCTGGAAATTTTGAACTTCGTTTTTCTTGTGGAAATTGATGTAATGAAGTAGACAAAGATAAAACACACCTTCCGATGCCAGAGTCAATAATAACATTTAAAAAAAACCTACTTTTTCGGATTACATCACTAATACCCCTCCACTGTAACCTATTAGACACGAACTTTTTTCTTGTATTCGATGCGTAACCATGCAGTCTGTCTTCTGACACCAAGAAATGTTGGAATCTGCTATATAAATGGATCTTGTGGAGGAATATACGCATTCTGAAAAATACTACTACTATATTACTTACAACAGTGCTTCAATACTGAGTGACGTTTCGTTAGTTAGTATCTTAAAATTTTCTTTACAGGTTTTATTTCGGGCGAACAGTGCTCCTATGTATTTTAGTTTAAAGGTTACAGACTATGAAACAACAGTTTGCGTAATTTTGGAACACATGAAACATTTAAGGGAAGAAGCGAATAAAGTACTATAATTTTCACTGCAAGAAGATGCGTTAACTTTATTGCCAATAGGAAACATCTGCTAGAGCGACGGCTTAAAATAAACTTTAAAGAAAATGAAAGACATAAGGGATCTAAACTATAAAAAAAAAAGGAAAAAAAAGAAAAAAAGACGTTTAAAAATGTGGGTCTTTTTATGAAATCTTTTTCAAAATAGAAACTCCCTTACCGTTTTTTTCATATCCCTCATTACTTACTTGACGTTGAATAATATATGTAGAGCTGTTTTAAGTCTATTTAACATCTTTGGATATTTTTCTTTAATGTCTTTTTCTTTTCAACCAGCAGAGAAGTGAAATTAATTTTTGTCATGTATATTTCATTTCAGGCCAACTCTAAAGATGTCAAGTAAACGAACGAGTTTGTTGTGGAAGTATTTCAACGGATTTTCCCATGACAAGTCTACGGCACAGTGCAAAACCCGCAGTGCACTGGTGTCTCGTGGTGGCAAGGATATCAAGACCTTCAATACCACCAATATAAAAAAAACATTACAAGCGAAGCACCCAGATTTATGCAAGCAGTTTATAGAAGAATCCAAAGCAGCAGAAGAAGCCGCGAAATTTGTTCCGAATTCATCGGCTTTGACACACCAGCCATCTTCTACGCAACAGTGAAAGAACTGTTCGAAAAGAAAAAGGTGTGGGATATCAATGATTCACGTGCTCGTCGAATATCGGACAAAATTGGGGAAATGATCTGTGTTGATCTGCAGCCGTTTTCTATCGTAAGTGACACTGGATTTCGAAATCTAATTCAGGAACTGCAACCATGCTACAACATGCCAAGTCGGAAGTACTTTTCAACAACAATAATCTGAGACATTGACGACAGAGTGCGTTCCATGATAAAAGATAGGATTCGAATTTTATTAGTTTTACTACAGATATATGGACAGCTAATCATACTGGTTACCCTTTCCTGAGTCTCACTACCCATGATGTGAACAAATCGTATGAGAGAGAAACTGAAATACTTAATGCTACGTTCTTTCCCGGTAGTCACACAGGTGATCATATTTCGCAAAAGATTGACGAAGCGCCAGAAAACTGGTAACATATTTGTAATAGTGCGTGTCAATGCATCCAATATGGTTTCGGGCATACGTTCAAGTAAATTACAAAGCAAAGATATTCTATGTTTTATACACATTTTACAGTTATGTATTGATGATTCAATTTCATCCCAGAGAGCTATAATTGATATGCTCGCTGTGTGCAGAAATCTGGTCGGTCACTTTCATCATTCCGCCAAAGCCAAAGAGGAATTGCGAAAATCAGAAGAACAGTTAGGACTACCAGTACATGGACTGATTCACGATGTTTCCAGTCGGTGGAATTCGACATTCTATATGTTGGAGAGAATAATAGAAGAAAAGCGAGCACTTGTGATGTATTGCGCGGACAATAACATTTCGTGTTCACTTACTCCAAATCAATGGACACTCGCCGAAAAACTGGTGGATCTACTTCGACTTTTGGAGCAAATAACGAGTACCAAAAATGCGTGCATTTCGCTAGTTTTCCCATAGGTTTTCGTGTTAGAAAAGTATTTACAACAGGAAGAACGTTGTAATACTTATTGAGTTCAATATAAAGTAGGTCAGCTCAATATAAGTGCATCAAGAGTATTCTCATTGCCATGGTTCTCGATCCACGTTATAAGTATTTGTCAAGACAAATTCAAAAAGACGAAATCAAGTTGTAGATTTGTAACGAAATAGAAGCGTTGGAGACACCTCAAAGTTCGTCAGTGGTACACAATGAACCAATCCTTACTTCCCATGAACCTTCTGTTTCAGATCCGGATGATCCCCCTCTTGCTAAAAAGACACATATTGATATTTGGATGAAGTTTTAGAAGATACTCAAGTTAAAGAATGCTCCAAAACACTCATAATGGAACTTGACACTTATCTTGCAATACAGTGTATTTCAAGAAATGATGATCTTCTATCGTGGTGGAAACAACATGCAAATAGTTTTCCTCTACTTTCAAAACTTGTGTAGAAATATTTCAGTGCTCCACCATCATCTGTTGAAAGTGAACGTCTCTTTAGTATTGGTGGACATATATACGATAATTTAAGTAGAATGAAACATGAAACAGCTGAAGCACTTATGTTTCTTCATCGTAATTTACGTCTACTGAATTTCAAATATTAGAAAATAGGGTTAATACAGCAACAAGACCGTTTTGTGATGGAAAATTACTAAATTAGGTTAAAATATTTCGACACTACTACAAATAAATGACACTTTTGAATTAGACTCTTTAGTTTGTATTTTTACTAACTTTTTACGAAATTTGAATAGAATATAGAATTTACTTCTTGTTTATATATTTTTTTTCTGGTGTTACTTCTTCGAAGTCATTAGAATTACAATCAAGTGACTTGTAACACCTTCCATTTACAAAGAAATAAGAATAAAATTTTTAACAATAACATTTACTTCAGAGTTGGAAGAGTTTTCATCAAGCTTTTCGTATGTCATTTCATTTTTTTAAACGACCACAGCTTTTTTTTTATATATAAGACGGAAGTTCCAGATTTCCTAGGATGTGATGAAGAATCCTTTACTTAAAAATATGAATTCCGAAAAGCGAACTGAAATTGAAGAATTAGTTCATTTATATAAAAACGAACATTTAAAAAATGACATGAATTCTCAAGTTGCATTATAGTTTACTGATACAATGCGTATAACTAGTTAAACATTATTTGGAGAAAACTGTCACTGGTTAAAAACAAATAACTCTAGAGTTGATAAATAATTTTAACGTTTTTAACTTCGCTTAAATAACCCTTTTATTTTTATTGTGATGTACAAATTAACCTGTAGGGTCATTCCACGCCAAATCGTACAGCTGAAATGCAATTTTACACACGGCCATTTCCGATTTCAATGAAATTTTGTATATAGCATCTATTGTCAAATATAAGAACCCGTATTTTTTATTTTCCCCATATTGGCTCTAGTTTGGTTTTGACAGCCTTCGAAAATAACTCTGCCCGACGATGTTTTGTATGTTGCAATGAATGATTGGCACTCCGAACTTCAACTGAGCACCACAAGGCCACGTTTGACTCAAATGTATTATAGCATGATGATTAAACCATGAAATATTGTTTCAAAATGACGGTAATCGAATTTTTCAAAGCTATTTACTAAAGTCCGTGTATCTTTTTTCTGTAAACGGGGAATTCAACGAATAAATTTACAATGGAATTCAAATTGCAACACAAGCACGTGCGCTCATGGCTATTTGAATTTAGATGTCAGCTGACAGTAACACCATTACATTTCAACTCATTTCATCATAAATTGTCCATCAATACCCTAATGACAATGTTAAACTAAAAATTAAATACATTATCACCTTCACCACATCAATCACGAGCCGCCACTGCAGCCTAACCACGTACACGACATTCAATTATCCTAACAAACAAAATACTTTTTGTTTCATCTCTATGCCTTATCAAATAAGGGTATTTATACAATGACAAATGTAATCCATGAGTCATATGAACATGTTTCAACCTGCATATTTACATGTCTCAACTTACATGCGCACTGGAACGTAAAACATACATGACTAATGAACCAGACGCAAGTCCCAGTTCTCATTCTGTTTACGGACAGTGTACTGTAGGTTTATTGCTTCGTGCTGAATGTCATTTGGAGGGGTCTACAAACAAAAAAGACTTAGTTTTTCTCAATTATGTGAAGAAGAGAAAGAGCTTCTTTTTGGAGAATTCGTCCCAAAAGTTCATTCTTTACTTTGTTTACACCATTACTGTGAATATTTAGAGTACATTGAGAACAAGTATCAAAAGTGTTGTGATCCTTTAAAATGCCACAAGAAGGTTAGAAAAAGTGATCTACGTTCCATAACGCTTCATTAAGCTAAGGATGATCAGTAGAGAAAAGAAATCACTTTGGTACCTGGTCAAAACATTTGCGGAAATTGCAGAAAATCTCTGAAACTTGACATTAGTGACGACGACGACGCTTGTGCCAGTTGTTCTCACTTTATCAAAATTCCCTCACTTTGTCCCAAAGCTCTTGAAGGGTTTATGCAATAAGTTAAACAACTGCACTAATTGATTTCAAATTTGAGAGACTATTATTTCTTCGGAACAGGAAAATTGTTAAACATTATCAAACGTTATTATGTTTTATTCAATTCAATTTACGTACATAGGATACTGTGACAAATTACTAAATTCATACAGTTTCGAAACGGGCGCCATCTTGAAATCTAAGGTGTATCTTCTGAAGGTTTTGTATTCAAACATTAGTGTGAATACATATTTTAATTTGCACCATGCTGCATGCCTCTACTTGAATTTATAGTGCAGATATAACGAAACAATTACGTGTCGACATATTGAGAGGCCGCCATCTTGGATCCTAAGGGAGTTTTCTTGTGGGATTTCATTCTGAAATAATTTTTATAGGTAAGCATGCTTTCTTTCTCAAGCGGTATGCTTTATTTGCCAAATACAGTATATGTTTCTGTCTCAATTTGCAGTGCATACGATCCAAAAACAACAATTTTGTAAAGGTTGCCATCTTGAATTCTGAATGTTTTTATGGTCTTGTGGTTTTATATTCATAGAGTTAGTATGAATATTTACGTTATCTGTACTGTTACATGGCTCTACTTCAATTTGTAGTGTGCGACGATAAAACGAGCTACCATGTGCCACCATCTTGTTTTTTAAGGGATATTTTTATGGGGTCTGGTACTGGAATAGTTTCTATTGGAAACTACTACCCCAGTACTCAGTGCCGTGCTTCTTTTACGAAATGCAGTATTTTGTAAGATCTGTGGTGTATCGCCCGTACTAAAAACCTACGGTCATCTATTAAATTATGCGCTCTTTAACAGCAAAAACCCACGGATATTTTTTTATTCTCCTAATAGGACATTATGCACTCCCTTAACTGAAATTTATTCATTGAATTCCCCGTTTACAGAAAAAAAATACACGGAATTTAGTAAATACCTTTGGAAAATTCAATAGCCGCAATTTTGAAACAAAATTTCATGGTTTATAACTTTTATTATGCCATTTTAGTCCTGATTTTTGAAATCCTCATGAAATTTGGTATGGAGAATTTTAATACATCTGAGTCAAACGTGGCCTTGTGGTGCTCAGTTGAAGTTCGGAGTGACGTGCCGTTCATTCGTCGCAGCACACAAAAAATCATCGGGCAGAGTTATCTTTCGAAGGCTGTCAAAACCATACCAGAGCTAATATGGGCAAAATAAAAACTACTGGTTCTTATATTTGTCTATCGGTGATGTACACAAAATTGTTTCATGGTTAGCATATTAGCCTCCAAGTAATTTAAAAAACGATCTAACACTAAATGCCTGCTGTAGCTAAATGAACTACAAACAATAAGCTATGAAATTCCCTGACTTTTCCAGGTTTTCAGACATTTTTAGTGAAATTCCCTGACTTTTCCAGGTGAGTGGGAACCTTGACTTTACGTGAGATGAACTAAGTTTAGAGGAAATATATTTTCTGTGTGTAATATAAAATTCTGCTTCGTATGTTTGTATGTGAAATTTTGGCCTTGTATCTACTATATAGGAAATGTGTCCAAAAGTATCGGTGGAAAAGTGATATCGGTACATTCCTAGTAAAAGCACATCAACTAGTCGTATACCACAGTAGGCCTACTAGAAAAGCATTTATATCTGGAAGAAGTTGTCTTCCTAACCTATAGTGTCTTAAGGCCACTAGTAAAGTGCAGTTCGGGACAACCAAAAAAATAATATATACATATATAATGTAAATTTTGCAAAGTGTGTGGAAGTGTTGAAACGCAAAATAAAGCATAGTGTGTGGAAGCGTTGAAACGCAAAATAAAGCAAAGTGTTTAGTCAGAAATGTGAAATGAAAGAGGGAAAAGTATGTGGGATTTATATTGATGCTTCCGAGTTGACGGTGGGCACATCGCGAATAATGAAAAAAATAATCTAACATGACTTTACCTAACCCATCATTAACGTTTCCTAACTTCGACATTATGTCTGTGATTCTTATGACTAAATACATGTCATTCATAACACGAAGTGACACCATTACTATTTCTCCGAATGGTGCCATATTTCTTGTAAACTTTGTTTTGAATAGGCCATTTTTAGTAACTTCGACTTCAACCTGTAAGGATTATGAATGCGATGCTAGTTAAAATTCACATCCATCCATGCCCCAGCCGGGATTCGAACCTGGGACCTTCTTTTGCTGGTCAAATAAAATACATACTGTATTAAAATATGAAATATGGCTTTTCGTAACACATTTTCGAGTTATTGGCCATCCGCAGATGTTAATAGGAGTGGGCTGTAGTCGGGTTTTCCAGGCAACAACGTATGGCTCTATAAATATATTATTTGGGCTCTACAAGGTGAGGAAAATTTTGGCCGTTTTTATCAAGGGGAAACAATTCCTTGATTAGTTATTTTGACTTTAAATGCCATTTTCTGTCCACATAAAATGAATGAACATGTGCAAAATTGACAGATGGGAGCAAGATAGCTTGTCTGTCTCTATTTGATTAGCGTCTAATTAAAAGGAAATTTCAATGGTTTACCGAAAGTAATAGTTTTTATTATATTTTACAGTCTGTATTTTTATTTTTAATAAAACTTCACCCTGCAAATGTGAAGAAAAGAAATGAACTTTAGCTTCTTGTTCTTTATTTGCGTCTGGCTTCAGTTAAATATAAAAGATATATATATATATATATATATATATATATATACATTTTGCAGATTCAAAAATATTTACAGACCTATTACGTTGCTCATCTTATGGAGGAGAATTTCTTCCAGTGTACGAAAAGATTTAAGTAAATTAAACGCAAACAACGAGAAGCTAATTTTCATTTGTTTCCTTCACATTCGCAGGGCGAAGTTTTATTAGTAATAAGAACACTGGCTGTAACATATAAAACTATTATTTTTGATAAACTAGTGAAACACTGATTTTTAATTAGACGTTAATCAAATAACCCCCCCCCCCCAAAAAAAAAAAGCTTGCTACCATCTGTTGACCAACTGTTAATTTTGCACGTATCATTCATTTTATATGGGCAGAAAATAACATTTATTCAAGGTTTTTTTTTTTACCTTGAATAAAAACTGTCTAAAAGCGTTTTACTCGCCTTGCAGAACCCAAATAATATCTTTAGAAACATACCTTGTAGCCTGCAAAAACCGACTAGAGCCTAGGAGTGTCTGTAAGGACTGTTTGCAACGGAAAGAGTTGCATAAAGCGTACATATATCAAAATATGGCTCTCGTAAACTACCTCATTTCAATCAGTAATGAAACTGGGATTATTCGGTTAGCAACCTCTCAGGTAAAATATTATTTCAGGGTTTGTGGTTTTCAACATTTCCGATTCACTGCTCTAAGTAGTGATCTTTCAGCTCCGTAACATTACTTTCATATATTCCATTTACCACTATTTGGAGCAGTGAATCAGACCTGAGAGCAGTGTATCCGCTTATCTGCTTTCGTTCCTACAAATTTCATGAAGAAATGTTCTAGTGAAAAATCGCACGATATAGGTACAGTACAAAGTGTGTCAGACACGAAAGTTACAAATCCACTCACGTGCTGCACACCTGAGGTAATGCGTAATATAAAATTTATATCGTATTTTCACGCAAATAGGATCTATTTAACTGGTAATATTAACCCCTCAGAAAATCAGAAATAAAGCTACATATGTCAATGTGCAATGTATGACTTAAATAGAAGTAAAGACCTCCAGGCAGCAACCAGCCTTGCACATATTATACTTACTTTTTCTAAAATATTAATATTCAACTTTTCTTTAACATAGTCCTGATATTATATGTACATTATACTTGGAAATCTCTTTGAATTGTTATTATAACCAAAACATTACTTTAGCTTCATTTTGTAACAGGCAGTCAGTCGCCCGCCAACCTCCCGGTAACTGCAAAACCAAAACAAAACCATTGTTGCCAAATAGTAAGCAGAAAATGTTGCTTGACAAAAATAGCGAAGCTGCACGTGAACAGTGAACAGTCAACTTTCGGGCCACTTCTTCTTCAAGACTCCTCGGCACGAGGAGATAAATGTAATCGGTAAAATAATGCACCTTTCTTTCCAGTCAATACAAGTATAATATGTTAATTAGTAAGAATACGAATAAGTAATGAGAGTACTAAATAAAGTCTGTTCGCAACCGGAGTTAGCTTGTTCCCCGGAATAAGCGAACGAAAAAAAAATCGTTAAAATGTCATGATCGGGTAAGAAGTTAAAAAGGTCTAGTCAGAGTAAAACGCCAAAACCGGTAGAGTTGGGACGGATTTGGGGCAGAAGTTCGGAAGGAAAAGTGAGGGAGTGGGAAAGTGTGTAAAATGAAAATGTAAGAAAGAAGGAATGTAGATGTGTGTAATGTAAAAGAATGTGTGTATGGTCGTGTAGTGTATGTATGTGTCTCATACGATTTGGCACACTTCCGCATTATTCACTTCCGCAGAGCCTCAGATCGCCGAACTCACCACCCAGTCGTCCCCACCAACTCTTTTGGGCCACTCGAAGCTGATTCAATCGCTTTTTTTGGCAATCCAGAAAATATTTTGATAGCCATGTTAGTAGATGAGAAAAAGGAAATCTGAGAGCTTTGTTCTAGAAGAATAAAGGCAGTAAGACAGGCAAAGTCAGTGGCCTGCGAAACTACTGCCGTAAGAAAATTTGGGAAAATTTCTCTTACCTCAGTCGAATTTTGAAACAAAATGCAAGTGCGAACTGGAAAACATTCCATGTCATAGTCAGGCCGTTCAAAGACATGTGCGTATAGTTTCTCAAGCACCTGCAGCAGTATCTGGAGAGCTAAGAAGAGACGGTTATATAAGAGCAAAACTATAATCTCAAAAAAACATACCAAAGTTTGCGTCTAAAAGGCATTGGACTATATGAACCTTTGGATTAAAATGCAGTGATCTACATCTACATGATTCTAAACATTTATAAACATTATCAACTGCTGAATTTACAATTCTTTGAAAAGCTGAAATAAATATACTGTCAAAATAATTTCTTTCAAATTTCAATTTCTTCAGTAATAATTAATGAAATAATCAATACTAAACTTTATCTACTGACCCATTTCAGAAAACTAATAAAATAATAGTCAAGGTACCGCAACAATGTAGCCTGGATTTGTTCGGGGGGGCTCCCACTCCAGAACCCCCTCAGCCAGCGTAATTGATTGTTGCATGTTGCCGCCTAAGTTTAATATTACTTCAAGTAAAAATTCTTAGAAATTATTTAATTTCGGGGGGGAGGCGTGCCTCGCCTCCTTCCCCTACGGCCTTAGGGGTCTCAGTGTCAGTAACATCAATAGTACCAATTTTGTTCCACAGCATTAGGCATTACATTATGGCCGCTTTAGACGATACAATTTCTCGTACGATCCCTCGTATGCAATCTCATCGGTTACATTCTTTGATCGTGTAAAGCGCGGATCGTACGATTTTTCATGATATCTCCGATGTCTTCTCTAAATAGAAATGGTCCTATTTTTCAGCGGATTTTTCTTACAATCTATGACAGTGACCCTACTGGCAATATAGCGTGCTTTCCTATTCGGCTGTTTAGTTATGGATTACCTGACAAAGAGAACATATTAATGTTATTACTTGATGCTGAAATTAACATACATAATGGCATAATAAACTATTACAGTTATAAAGATATAAAATAAAGCTTTTAAGATGAGTGTAAAAAGGTAAGTGATACTGCAGTTCAGCTACTTCTGCCATAGAGGACTGGCAATACCTCAAAATGCTACGTTTTGCATTCCTATAACCATAAAAGGTACTAAATACGTGAAAAAATATGTTTTAAAATATAATGACAAAGTTATGATGCGATCTAATAGCTACTGCTTCTCCTATATATTGTGCAATGCAGTTAAGGTGATTTTCTTTGGTTTTCTTGTGCGTGGAGTACCGAATCTGCTGCAGGCATGATATGTATGAAAGGAAATAATGTAGAGGATACCGGTATCTTTGCAATCATATCTCCCCCCCAATGATTTTGATAAACATATACGCTCTGTGCATCCGAAATAATGAAATACATTGAACAGTACATTACAGAAGTAGACCTAATGTAAGTAGAGTGTCGACGTCAAGCCAGAGCTGTGCAAGTCAATACGTGAGCTAGGTAATTAATCGAACGAAATAATTTTTATTCAAGGGTTAAGACAGCTGACCCTCCCTATTCACACCTATATACCTCTTGTGAAATGAACTTACAAATCACATAAAATCTACATTACTCTTCATTTTTGTATTTTGCATGTATTTCATGCTTATAGGAACCTAAAACGTAACATTCTGAGGCGTTTCCAGTGTTCTGTGGTAGAAGTAGTTAAACCGCAGTGTTACTAATTTGCCCCCATATGTATAAATAGGAATTAATATATCGCGATTTATATACTTATGAAGTGCAGTATAATGTCACATATCTTGTTAACTCAGAAATATTGTAAAAACAACCCATATGACTCCTAACTTATCACCGAAGACGGCAAAATTTTCAACGTTTTTTTTTGTGTCCGCATTGAAATATCTTTATTGAAGTACAGAAGTAAAGCTACAACACTTTCGTTACAACTGAAACCTAGTAGAAGTTAGATTCTCTTGGTAAAAGAATGTGGCATTAAAACAAACTGAATTTCTGTTGCGTCAAGATTCACTGTTATCAATATTTTAATTCTTATCTATTTTTTAAATGGGTTATACTTTCACAAATACATGTGGCATAATTACTCTAAAAGGCTGAGATGTCACAACTATAAACTCCAGAAGTTTTATCATTAACCTCTCGTATCCAAAATTGTATCGTGTAAAACGCTATATCATATTGTATGATCTATCGTACGAGAAATCTCGTACTATGGATTGTATACATTCTATCATACAAGAGATCGTACGAGAAATTGTATCGTCTAAAGCGGCCTTTAAACAACTTTTATATACATTTTTTATATACCATTTAAATATACCATTTCCCCAGCGAAATTGCTGACCTTTGACCCCCTGGCGGCAAAGGAAGGCAATATCCTAGTTTTGCACACTAACTATTGGTCCCATGGACCAACTTAACCCCCCTATCCAAACACGGACTTCCTGACGACCATCCCTAATGTTCATCTAGTATCACACACATCCTGCACTTAAAATGCTCAAAGAATCCCTGATAATAATAAACATTTGTACAACATGGCGTTTCATGGTGAAGTTTAATTATGTGTTCAATTGGCTATTCACCCAAATCGCAAGCAAAGTAAGCAACGCAGCGAGCTTGAAAATGAACCCGAATGGTAAAGAAAAATGTACTGTAATTAATTTACAAAAGTACAACGCAAGTTTTCATGAAAATCAGCCCTTAGAATAGCTCAGGTTCTTTCATTCTTTAGCGATATATATAGTATCCTTGTGGTGTGTATCACTTTTAAAATATAAATGAAGTATCGGAGAACTAATTTACAAAATATGAGGGTTCTACCAAGGCCACCTAGATAATAAGGCTTAACGGCTCAAAAATGACGTCACCATCAGAATGCTATGCAGAGTTCCATAGGCATAAATTTGAGTAATTTGTTCACGCATTTTCTATTTAAATATGAAGCTAAATAAGCCACATACATATAAGGATAGTTAGAAATAAAACCTTTATATGTTAAATGTTTCTCTATTGGAATGTCACAAATTCATGTAATCATATAAGTTAAATAAATGTTTCAACATTTAAGAATTATGTAGTAGTAACATCGAGTAAAAGCTATCTGATCATTATATATGTTAAGATCTGTTTCCAATCAAATTATGAAAACACTTTCAACAATAATATTGCCTAGGGCTAGTTTTTCATTGTCTGGTTAAAGTACAGGTTAGCTAGTATCCAACAGTTAAACTCTAACTGTTTTTCAATGTCTGGTTAAGGCATAACCAACAGTTAAACAAAGCAAACTGGTAGTTAAATTAACCTGTACTTCTACCTCCAGTTAACGCGCTAACTGGAGGTTTTAAAAAAGTTTGGCAATTGTCACCTGTGAAAGATGTTGCATATAATTTCAGATTCATCCTCTTCCGATGAAGAGGATAATAGAATTGTATTAGAACGCAAAGAGAACATCACAGTTCTTCTACCCAACTTTTTAACAACTTTTTTGTTTAAATTCAGATTCAGTTAGGTGCTGTACGAAAAATTTTGTTTTGTGCTGGCTGGAGCATGAAGACAGTTTGTGTTTGCACTCCCACAAAATGTAAAAGTTACAAGAATGATGGAAGTGTATGGTGTTGAAAAGCGATGTTTAACTTTATTTTTGGAGCACCAAAAAATGTAAAATTTACAGAAGAAATGTAATATTTTCAATTTATGTGTAAGCATTGAAAGGGAAAATATAACGAAGGTTGTAGTGATGCAAATGTGAAAAAGCAAAAAAAGTGTCTGTAACTTTAGTTGCTTTCGAGTTGAGAGTGCACATTGAGTGAATTTTAAAAGACAGGTGCATTGCGTATAATGAAAAAATGTTTTAAGGTAACTTTAACTGCCTTTCCTACTCGACATGTGCCCGTGATTTTTCTATCAAAATACGTGTCATTCATAACATGAAGTATGAATATTAAGTAGGTCGTTAGTATTCTTGCGCATGTCGCCATATTTGTTAGTGTTGATCAACACGAGTGCTTATTTAACAAAATAATAATAACACGTGATATTTAGAAAAGATTTTTGGATTTCTAGTTGTTACTAGATGTTATGTGTGAATTATTTACAAGGGAATGAGTAATGCTGAACGTATACATGTATCAGTAGTTGACGGAAGCTGTGATCCCGAAAGTAAAGAATATCCGTATGTTTGTGAGACAAACTCATAATATTCCCCAAACGATAATGATATTAGAAAAACGATCATCTTTACTTGATGACTGGCAGCTTCCTCAAGTTATTGATACATGTGTACAAACTATACCACTCACTCCCTTGCAAATAATTATTACTGACGCTTCTATAAACTCCTACTGCCAGGAATACGAAAAGTGTCACGAAAAGCTGTGTCATTATTATTTCGTTAAATACTCAATCCAGTTGGTCAACACACAAACATGGCGGCGTGTGAATTACTAATAGCGACACTTCGATTTATGAATGACACTACTTTTCTACGAAAAATCATGTACGTGTCGAGTGAGTGAATACGATTATTTAAGGTCAGGTTACAAAATTTTGTTCATTATACGCGATGCCCATGAGGTTTGTCATATACTCCATGTGTTCATTCCTAACACGCAACCACATAAACAGTGTAATGTGTAGCTCCTCTTTCTTACTAATGGAAGTTCCTTCCCAAGAGCACAAACATCACAAATATTGAATGTCTTTGTAACCCAATGGAAAATTGGTAAAGCCATTGGTTACCATTCTTGGGATAATAAAAATTATGTATATAGAAGTTATCCCCTATTATTATTTTTTTCCTCATATAATGAGAATAGCTTTTATGGGAATTGTCATACGTATATAAAACGTCAGAGAGTCTAATTAGAGAGTAATTATGGTATATTAAATACCATATTATAGACAGTGTCTTATTAGTAGCTTTCAAATTCGAGAATAGAAAGATAATGCTACTATGGCTTAAGCCTATCACTGGTCTATACATAAAGATAAATCTGGGTAATGATATAGTCAATAAGCATTCTCATTATCGTCAGTTCTGGTTGTGGTTGTAAAACTATAATTCCTAATAATTTTATTCACTGTTCCTGGAATAAAAACCTCACCATGCACTTTCACTTTCCTCGAGAACTTTTCACTGCTATATCGAGTTAATACCTGTATCCTTCCAACCTGGTCATCTGTGGAATGGTCACAACCTTTCCCTATATATAAGATACTACCTCGACATTCATCCGGTTCTCTATTTTCTATCTTTAGGTGAAGTTCAAAGATTAAGCAGATATATAGGTAAAACTTTATGAGTTTATTTCTGATCATGAAATTAATTGTTTTAATATGAAAACAGCAGAAACTGAACAGAAAGAAAATCAACTTTTTCTTTGTAAGGAAAGACGTGAAATTTAACTGAAATTTCTCTTCACTAGATAAATTCATATTCTCAACAAAACTAAAAATATTACTTCCTTTCCTAATTGATTCGAAACAAAACTAACGTGGAAGAATAAATTAATTTTCTCTGGAATACCTAATACCTTTTCATTGGAGGAACCTGAATAATTTACTTGATTTATAACTATCTTGGGACTTGATAGAATTAGATAAGCATTTCTAAACCTAAATACTTTATAAAAATTTTCGGAAGTGTCACTACTGACTCGAATATCGAATTCACGTATCTCGCTGTATTTCCACAAGCACCTGAATTTACTTATTTTGACTTTAGTGAAATTGAAAACTAAATACTCTAGATTACTAGAGGTTCTATCAACTACGTGCTCCAAAACTACAGAACACCCACAGTTACTAATCCAATATAACCAGGAAGCTACTGTGAACCAGGACAGACACCAACATTTAGCTACCATTCCAATTTCACTCTTTCTTTTCAGTAAAATCCCTAGCACAAGGATAAACACTATGAAGACACTCACTTCCGAAAACCTGTTCTTTTCTTTTTAGCACCATGAAACACACAATGGATAAAAATCACTTCTATTGTAAGCCTTAATACACTCCATTCGAAAATGCTTCACTAATTATAATTCTTTCTCTATTTCACCAGAATTATATCCACTATTTACGAAACTGACTTCTATCAAATCTTGAGTAGATAAATAATCAGATATTATGAAATTCGAACTCAGATACCAAATCAGCTCTAATAGCATTTCACAAATATTTTAGAAATTAACACAACCTTCACAGACGGCATTTACAACCAGCCCCGACGGCATTCGTAAAACCAACTCTCTGTAGCAGCACATGGTTCCTCCAACGTCCTCACTTCCCGCTTCTGACCTTCGTGAGCCAATCAGAATTGACTCACGTCACAAGCTGATAGCCAATCAAGATATATTACGTATTGAAATTTTAAATTCAGAAGCATTAAAAAGAGGAAGTGTAGACAACGAAAAGTAGCCATTTTGGAGAAAACACTCAACTTTAAAAATATAAAAATGTTACACATTACAACAGTCCCAACTAATTTCAGCTTTCATTTCATACTTCCATGACTCGAAGCTTCGTTAAATTTTGCAATTCAACACTTCCACTCACGTTGAAAATCTTACATTTGTGCTGCAAATTTTTTACCTCTTTTTGTGGGTCTTTAAGTAAAGTTAACCCAGCAAATAATAAAGCTAATGGAAACAAGATGATTAAATATTGATTTACCCCACTTCGTGAATTATTTACAAGGGAATGAGTAGTGTAGAACGTACACATTAATCAGTAGCTGGCGGACGCAGGGGTTCCAAAAGTGAAGTTTATCCATATGATTATGAAGCAAACGTAATATTCATAAAATGATAATGAAAAATAATAATAAAAATTATTAAACATTACCCCACTTTTCACTCTACGATATCCCTTTTTCGTTGCGAGAGTACTAGTTGCGGGTAACAAAAAAGTTAAAACATTCATATTCAATTTCATGAAGTACATGAACTTCGCTGACTAACTGTTGTGTGTGTTTTTTTTAATAATTACTGTGAAGTATATAAATACAGAGATTCTGTTAGACCACCCAATGTGTAACCCCCGAAAATTCTTGAGTACAACCTTATTTTTTTACAATTAAAAATAAATAGGAACTAAACTGCAAAACTGTATACAAGCCCTAATTTTGCCTATACCCTCCCAAACTGAAAATCTTAATTACTTTGTTAGTTGCAACCGAGCGAAATAAAACGCATCCAAAAACCGAAGAAAGTTGTTCTCTGCCTATGAACTCTTTCATGAAAAAAATCATTAATTCCAATTACTGTATTTCTTCCTTGTCATTGCTTGAAATCGTTCGCATGTTCTTCGAACTACCTGTTTAGTTCCGCTTTACTTTACTTTATGGACCGCAAAAAACGTAAAATTGACACGAGAAATGTAACATCCCTAACGTGCCTAGAAGTGTTCAATTCCTAAATGTAACAGTTTTGAAATGAAAGTGCAAAATGAGAGAGAAATAGGGTAAGGTGCTAGGGACTATTTAGTTTCTTGCGCGTTGGGTTAATACATGCATTTTTTAGAACCCCGTGTTAGAGACCTGCACGGGCCAGGCTTGGGCTGGCCAGCTCCGTTATTTCTTTAGACCGGGCCGGGCTGGGCTGGGCTGGGCTGGGCTTGCTTTTTCGTCAGGTCGGGCCCGGCTCGGACCGATTAATTGCACTTCTTTAAAGCTGTTCAATATTTATTGACTTTCTCTAAACAATAACTGGAATATAGCCAAAAGTTCAAGTCCGTGCACGGCACGCAACGTCGAGTGAAAGGTATTACAATCAATGCAATATTTACAGTTGGTTTTGCTTAACGGCTCCACTTTCGCTTTAGAGGATTGGTTGTCACCGGGCTCTGACCCCAGTCGGCAGTCACACGAGTGACTGACTGCATGCCCTACCCTCAATAAATAACAAAAGTATGCGTATTGAAGCTTCCTCTGCTGATGGTCCGTGTCAATATCAGAATATGGTCAATCCAACCACTGGATCCCAGGGGAACAGTCAGAGTTGTCGTCTTGATATGAAAGTGAAAGGAAACAGCACTCTTTGTTCTTCTCTCCACTTCAGCGACCCGCTGGAAGAAATGGTGGATGAAGTCAGGGTTGCAGTCTGATACGGTGTTAAATACCGTGCAAATGTAGGTCTTGCGGGTGGGGTCAAATTTCTGATAATTTGTTTTGCAAATAAAAGCTATACTTTGACTAGCTACTTCTTTGTTGGATTTAAGAAACCTACGACTGCAAGAAAGCCTGCTGTTCAAAGCGAAAGGATTACTTTGATCCTTTGTGTTATAAATAAACTTAAACGGCAATCCTGTAGAATGAAATTAAAATGACTAGCATATCTAAGCACATCACATTGTTCAAACACTCACATAGGCTTGTACGCATTATATTATATTATTATTATACCAGATACAAATATATTGGGGCTCGAGCCAAAACTTTTTAAAATTTATCTGGCCGGGCCGGGCTTGGCCCAAGAATTGTTTAAACTTTTCGGGCCGGGCCGGGCCCGAAATGATAATGATAATTGCATATAGCTTTTCGTAGCACTCTTTGGAAACTGGGTTACGGGTAGGTGTTTATAGAAGTATTTGTGATAATTGGTTGCAAGGAAATAAAAGGTATAGAGCCTTACATATAGCGCGGAAGCTGCGGCCATAACGTGGAGTTTATCTATTTTATCAGAGTGTATAAGGATATGCGGGCCAGCGATCTAAAACCGTCACGCATACGTAGAAAATAAACTTTGTAAACTTAATTTTGTACGGGCGATTTTTAGTAACTGAATTCGGTCCGTCACGATTATGAATGTGATGCTAATTAAAATTCAGAATCCATGCACCAGCCGGGATTCGAATCCGGGACCTTCGAGTCGCTTACTTAGCCCCCAACACACACACGGCTACCAGCTCGGCGTCATATATATGTATTTTTTAGATAGTTACTCAACTCTTTACATATGTGTGTTTACTACTTTATTTCTTTATTCCACAAATCTCTTAATGCAATCAAACATTCATATTTCTTACTTCATAAACTAGCGATTTTGATGCGTATTTTGTTTAAAACTAACTGCGCTATCCTCAATTCTACTGTCTTCTCAATTCCTGAATAACTCCCTAGATGGCGAAATAGTAGAAATCCATTGCCAACCGTCGCTCTGTTCCTAATAACCACCAGTCAAAAGGCAAATGAAAAACGGATATTAAAGTTAGTAGTGTATATATGTATGTTCTAAAACAGTTTTCACCCCAAATCCATTTTATATATAAACCTCACCATTAAAACACATCTCCAAATTACCCTAGCACAAAACAATTACACACGAAACATAATCCACTGAACTTTATAGTATTTATCTATAAATAAAAAACTTATTATCTCACACACATACACACAATATCACGTTTCTACTTTAACCAATAATGACCCCAAGCTAAAGTATTTATTCCATCCTGTAGTATGTATCTTTTATCATCAGTTGGATCTAATGCTACTTTGTTAACAGTTATGGTGTACATATCATATTTGTGGCTTCGAATCAGGTTTATATCTTTATATGTTTTTATATTCTCGAACAGACATTCCTTATAATCATCAAATTTTATCTGTTTAGCTACTACACACTTAGTTATTTCCTTTGCTATTTTCTTTTCCTTATTTTCTACTTTAAAAGCATACATTTTCGATTTTAATCCAACAAATTCCATCATTATTTTGCCATTATTTTCATCTTTCATTTCTCCTAACACTTTTTTGTTTATTAGTGGTATACCATATTCATTATTTTCCTTATATTCGCTTGTATCAAATAGATCAACCATTTCTTTTAAATCTTTGTAAAAATCATCAGTCTCAATTTCCTTTATAAAACTATCAGTATCCATGTATCATAAGCTTATTTTGTTTCCATATTTAGGTATCATAACATTATAATGGAAATCATACATTAACAGTTTCGATAATTCTAGTACACTCATACCCACATATATTGGTTTATTGAATGTCAATTTCTGTTTTTCAGATGTATCGCACACAGACCTTCAGTAAATATTGTTCTGTAATCAAAGTTCGGTTTCGCTATTAATTTATCTAGTTTCTTTGGATCACATTCTAAGGTAATGCATGCTCTCTTTCTAATGTTTTCCATTGTTTTTCCAAATACACTATTTTTCATTAATTTGTAAAAGTCTTTTTCGAAATCATTCTTAACTTTTGTTCTCATATTAGTATTTAAATCAATATAACCAGTTCGATTGTTTGAATTCTAATATTCTATGAACTTTCTTTAATCTTATTCCAAGTAGCATATAGAGTTGTAAGTTTCTATAGTGAACAACATATCTTTCTTCACTGTAAAGCGTTGTTAATAATTTGACTGTTTTGATTCTGGTGGACGCATGTTTTCTGGAGCTATGGTAAATCTGAATGCTTGTTATATAAATGTTTTGGATATTCTAAATCAACTTCTAATATATAACCAGTTTCTGAATTATCTTGAATATTCATTATATCTATGTAATGTTAAAAATTAAAGTTATTAGAAGGCATGTACTGACTCATAGCCCAACCATACAAGTTATTTGCGTCCAGATAAGTAAAATATGTTGAACACTCATCTTTATTGTAACTTTTCATATATTTGTTATTTGCTTTTACATATCTTTTACTACATTGTGAAATTCCTCCTCTTATACATTTTTCTATCATTAAGATTTTGTCATAATCAGTTAGCACTTCTAGGTTAATTTTAGTCATTTTTAACATTGAATCCCATGATAAGCTAGGTGCTGTGTAATAAAAAGTAGGATCTAATCCATATGCTTTTAAACACACATCTCTAAAGTTCTCAAATACATCTGCTGGAATTAACACATCCGTTTTATTGTAAAGTTTGGTATATTCTCCAAGGTTTTTAATATTGAATAATCTCCAAACCTATTTTGCATGTTCGTACTCCTTATCACTTATATGAGTTTTGGTAAGTTTATTAAAAAACTTTTCTTCTCGATTCAGTTTTGTTTCTTCTAATTTTTTAATTCAGTCAATATAATCATATGGATACACAATTTTCTTAATTACGAAATCTAATAGATAATTGGGAATCTATTTTGATGTTTCTCTATATTGTTCTTCTGTAAGGTTATTTTCAAATTCTGCTAAACTCTTTGACATAAACCTAAATGAATCTAGAAATCTTAAATGAATCCTATTCTTTTCACCAATCTTGATATATTTCGAGTATGATATGTATTTTTCTTCATTATCTGCAATTAGTTTTATCTCATTTGTGTCATAAGCAAGTTCTTTAATAAACAGATGAGTATCGTAACCACTTAAGTTGTGATTAAATACTGGAATAAAATTAAAATTTCTATAGTTTAATTTACAATAACTGTGAGCTGCACCTCCAAACTTTCCAGTTAGATCATCATGATCTTTTACTTTTGCTTTATTTATATTAACCTTACATAAACAATTTCTTAATTTATTTTTCCATTCTTCTAATTTTTTAATCATATCCCCTTTATATTTAGCGAATTGTATTTTCTTCTTTAACATCATTATTTGTTTTTTAACTGCTGGTGGTAACTCATTCAAGTTTCTCTTTCATATGTGGCAAGTATCAGAATTGTTATATAACTCTTTTTCATCTTCAGTTAGGTTGTTCATTTTAACTTTGTCATCATATATCTTCTTTATTTCTATTGCTTCTTGTTTTAACATTCTAACAAACACTTTCGCAGCATCCAAACCAATATAACTAACAGGACTTTTGTAATCACCATTTGAATATTTGATATAATAGCAGAAACTCATGGGTAAGTGCTTTTGATACTTCACAGTTTTAGAACAATTATGCTCTACTTCCATTTTACATAACATACATTCAAAATCAGCATATATTGCAAATGGTGCACTTAATGATCTATTATAATTTTTGAACTCTATATGATTGTCGTAAGGTTTCGGAAGTTCTATTCTAACAGCCTCATGCTCCTTACAATAAAGCTCATGTTTTTGTAATTGCTTTTTATTCCTAAAATGCCTTGTTAAACACTTATCACAAAAGAATAATTTTTCTGTATGTTTTGTTACTTGACTTCTTATTAATCTTGATAAATCCTTTATATAACAAAAATGATCATTTTTGCATCTTTTATATATAATAAATTAACATGTTTTTCCTGCTTATTCTTTGTGATTTGAAGTGGATAAATATCTAATTTTTTATCGAAACCATACACATTAATTGAAATGTTACTTATTTTTTCAAACTTTACTATATCTTTTAATTGTACAGGAAATTGAACACCGTCACAATATTTATTTTTCTAAGTCAATAACTATTTTCTTATACTGTGGAGCTCTTTGAGGATTTTCTAGTATTGGTTTTAAGTAACTTGCAATAGAGTATAAGAAACATTGATTATCTTTATTTTGAACATTAATTACTGCTTTCTTAGTCTTAACTTCTTTTGGAAGGTCAATATAGGAAGAAACTCTTAATGGTACATATTTGTTTAATCTGATTTCTAGATATTTAATTTGATGTAATGTCCATCCTGATCCTCTTCCTTGAAATTCTTACATTTCTCTACGAAGTTTTTGGTTTGCGTGGTTGATATATTCATCTAAATCTGTTCATTGTAATATTCGTTCATTCATAGTTTTAAAATTGAATTCTTGTATTTCCTTATCATTAATATAGTCACAAATGAAAACAAGCTTAGCTTTAACAAGATGAAATTTTAGTTCTTCTTTAATCTTGTTAATAACAACTCTTCCACTTGTATTTAAAAACTGTACTGGATCTTTATATCCCCCTATATTTTCTACTTTAATAGTTTGTAATCGTTTCTTTAATGCTATTTCTGTTGTTTCTACTTTGATGAAGAAATGAGCCGATCACAGTGTTTTGAGTGATACAGTCGGTTCAGAACTGGGAGAACTTCGACGGACGATGATCCTCGAAGTAGACGACTGCGTTGGTTTAGATTCTTCAAAGAATTTTTCTTTAAATGTAAATATCTTCTTTATATGTTTACGTTTTATTTTTGATTCTTCTTGTTTTGGCTTTATTTTATGAAAAATGTGTTTGTTATTTTTCTGTTTAGTATTTTTATAAGTCGATTCTTTGTAAGTGTTTTGTAATTTTGTATTATAGAGTTTTTGTTTCTTGTTTAAGTTGTGTTAGATTAAAATTGCTATAGCTTTCTACATTATGGAATGGTAATTCTTTAAGATTCCTATGTATTAAGAGTGTATCGATTAACTCTGCCTTCCTCAATCTAGAGTAGCATTTGATGTTTTGTTTACAGAGCTCTTTTCATTCTATAAAAGTCATATTACTTAAATTATAACTAGTATACATAATATTAATCTTCTCATTTTTTACTTCTACCGTTTGATCTGATTTCATTTTTGTCACATTTTTATGTTGTTTAATACGTTCAATAAGTTCTGCTTTTCTTAATTGGGAATAGTCTTTTATCCCCTTTTCTTTAATTTTTAATTCAACTACAGTATGTTTAACTAAACTACTCATAATCAATTATTTATCATATAGAAAATTTTTATTTTTTATTTATTTTTTCTAAGATGATAACTAACACTTGTACATTCTTGTTATTTCTTAGTATATAGCTTTAATGGGAGCAACCCATCAAAGTAACTAATAATAAAAGAAAACCAATTCATTTTTAAGAATCTACTTCATGATGATCCTCACTATTATTTAGATTCATTTTCTTCTTCACTACCCCAATTTGTTTCTCGATCTTTAATTATTATTTTTTTCTATTAGTGCTGTTGTTCTTTCAATAGTATTTCTTTTTCTTTTAACAATATTTGTTTTTCCATTAATGTTGCTATTAGTTTAAGTTCTTTATAAAGAAGTTTCAATTGATGATTAATTAAATCATAATACTTTTCCATTTTTACTATATAGAAGATTTAAAAAATGAAATCGGTTTTCATTATATATATATTACGAACAGTGTTGTCAAAAATGTCATGTGCTAAAGAAACATTCTCTTGGAAACCTGTATTTCATAGTATATGTAAGTATCTAGATAATGTTGACAAAATCAATTTTAGTGTTTCCATAAATATGCTAAATCACTTGTTCAAAAAAGCTATAACAGAAGATGATTCACAACTTATAAGTGATATTCTTAATGGCACTGTTTTGAATTTGTCAACTGAGGTATTAGAATCACTTTCCAATAATCAATGGCTTTCTATAGGTTATAAGAGTGATGATGATGATTATGAATATAACTTTGAACACACAACAGAAAATTTCATACGTAAATACCAGCATAAGGTTAACTGGAATAAAATATTAATTTCGAAAGATTTATCAGAAGGTTTTATAAGAGAATTTGTAGATAAATTTTAAGAATACTGTAAATTGGGATGTAGAAGAAATGGTTAAAGAAAAATCGACTAAAAAGAGAAATGGAGAATGGTTACCTGATGATATACGATGTCTTATTATAGGTCCTTCTGGTTGTGGAAAGACTGTTATTTAATTTTCTACTACAACCAGGCTGGCTAAACAACAAATATTTTTATATATATTCCAAAAGCATGAATCAACCTAAATACCAACAACTACAAAAACGATTTTCAGAAGCAGAACTAAAATTTAAGGATCTAATAGCAACATTTTCAAACAGTAAGGACTCTACTGTACCTATTGATGAATGTGAAGATTACTCTATTGTTGTGTTTGATCATTATATTTTGGAAAATCAATAATTAGTGTGAATAATTACTTTACAAGAGTAAGACATAAGCATTTAGATTGTTGTTATATTTCACAAACATATTAAAAAGTTCCAAAGCAACTAGTGCGCGATAATGTTAATTTTTTATTCATATTTCGTCAAGATGATACTAATCTTAAACATGTGTATAATGAATTTGTTGGAGGAGATTTGCCTTATGATAAATTTAGGGTAATGTGTTGGCAAGAAGATTATGGTTTTATAGTGATTGATATGACAAGAAAAGTAAATAAAGGTAAATATAGAAATAAGATAAAGTGTTTTATAAATGTTGAACGTTAAACGTGAACGTTATTTATATGTTTATAAGTTTACATTTTACGTTTGATGATGTTATTTGTTTTTTTCTTTATAATAAATGGATGTGAAAGAGATTGAAAAGAATATTAAGTTAAAGCAATTTCTTGTTAAAGGTTTTAAAAACTGGAAGAAAGAAAGGCAAGGAATATATGATAAGTATAAGAAGCAAGAGCAGCCAGTTATTGACGCTATTCATGCTTTAGGAAGTGACATTAAGGAAATAACAGAACAAAACAAAAATTTAATAACAGAATTTGTTATTGTTGTGTATAAAAGTGCAACAGCAAATTCTGATTTATTTAAAACACCTTCAACATCTAGAACAGTAAATTATGATAGTTCTGCAGATGAAGGTGATTCACCTGTAACTAAAGAAATAAAACATATGAAAAAGCAAATTGAGGGAATAGAGCCTATACCTAAAACTATAAAAACACGGATAGAAGGAATAGATCCTATACCAAGAACTAATTTTGGACCAATTGCAACAAAGTATTATACTACAAGAAATGATTCAGTATTTGGAATAAGACCTATTGATACAGAAAATAAAATAATTAATAATATTGGAAATTCAGAAGTTGAGATTGGTGGTAATGATTTAATAATTAACAATATAAAATATACAGGAACAGAATGTTTATGGTAATTATTAACTAAAAATACAAACAAGGTAGTGGAAGATTATAATAACAATGATTTTCAAAATTATAGGCAAATATTAAGAGAATCGGATGCAATATTTCAAAATTATAATCGAGATAGTAGAAGAGTTGCTTCAAGTAGAAGTGCTAAGGACAATAATATTATAAAGCCTATGTGGACACATTTTGTAAAACCAACATTACCTCCAACACCATCAAAAAACAAACACCTAAAACAGAACAAACTGGTAAAGGTATAATCAATATACAGAACTCCCTAAAGTATAATCAATATACAGAGTTATTTGGATGGATAATGTTAAAAAATTAATAGATAGGTTAGTTATTATAGATGGAGAGGAAAAAGCTGGTGATAACAATTTTTACAATGAAAAAGTAGGTATTGTGGATATGATTAATTTTAAACTCTCTCAATTTATTCAGAATGATTCTAAAGGTATAGGTTATTTGATAAAGATTTTGAATACGTTACCACCAAGATTTTGGAATAACGAAAAGTATGGAAAAGGATTAATGAATGAACTAATTAATAAATTACCGTTTGAGTTACATAAAACTACAAGAAAGATTAGAAAGAGGAGATAAAGGCATTAATCCATTAGACGAAGCTTGCAAAGAACATGATATACACTATAGAGATAATAAAGAAACAGAATCATGACATGTTGTAGGTAAAGATTTAGAAAATCAAGCATGGAAAAGAGTATTTAGTAAAGATGCGTCAATTAGAGAAAGATTAGCAGCTTTTGGAGTTGGAACAGCTATGAATGCAAAAGTAAAGTTTGGTTTAGGTTTGTATTTGTTTTTCTTTTGTATAGGTTTTTATGGATAGAATCCATAAAAAACATTTTTTAATTTTTTTCTATAATAAATACGATGGAAAGTATTGAGAGTTATGACTTACAGAGTTTTACACCAAACAGAAGAACATTTAATAATTTGAATAAACAAAATAAAGATATTGAACTTCATTTTGATGTAGGAGATGGATTTATTCATCCTCACAAAGCAGATTGTTATATGAAATTTGAAGTTGTAGGAGCTAGTGCTGGAGGAACATTAAGTGATACTGATACAATAAAACTAGACGATAATTTCTTTCCGTTTTTCTTCTCTCAAATAGAAATTAGAAAGCATGGAGTTGTCATAGATAAAGTGGAATTACCAGGAATAACTTCAACTATAATTGGAACCTTAAATGTATCAAAACCGGAAGCATTATTTTTAAAACAAGCTGGTTTCGAAACAGCTGATAATTTAGGAGGAAGAAAGGAATTTACCGTTCTATTTCCATTAAGATTAATACCAGGTTTTTTAAGTGACTAATGTGAAAAGTGGGTTTAAGAATTACTTTTACAAACGCTAACAATATTAATGATGTTTTGTATAAGTGGAAGGCATCAACAGCTGGTGCAACTGAACCTCATAACGAAAAAATAACAATAAAAAGTATGGAGATACGAATGCCAATAGTTGAATACGAATCTAATTATGAGAGCAAGTTAAAATTAAGCATTTTGAAAGAACCTAAATTTATGTATTCATTTCACATGTATCAGTGTGTTCAACAGAATGTTGAAGGATCTTTCTTTGAGTTTGATGTAACTACACAATTT